>JAYESA010000013.1:84352440-84567440 GCA_036927795.1 Iris macrosiphon
CCCACCTTCTCTCACCAGTCTTCTGTCTCTCTCGACTCAAGGCTACAATAGTGGCAAGATGCACCAGAGAGGTGGTGATCCTTTGTCCTCCCTCCTGATGCCTTTCTTGGTGAGTGGTGGCAGTTGTTGATGATCAATCGTGGGTTAGATCTATGAACGTGTTTGTGGATTAGACACTTGACTTATGATTGATTTGTCCCACGACAGGTCTGCTGACTGACGTGTCTTGTAGATCAGTGGCTGCTGAGGCATTTGTCGGGTTGAGCAGTAGGTAGGGAGAAACAGGCGGGATACTTGCTGCTGCATGATGCATTAGTTGGGAGGATTTCTAGGTTTTCTGAAAATTCTTAAAAAGTTAGTATATTAGTTTTATGGCAGGAGCACTCAAATTATTCATCAGTTTGTGTTAGACATGATAGGGTTTGGATTCAATTCTGCAAAGTTTTTTATTCTTTTCTCATTGTGAATTAACTTCAAACTTCAAACTTTTAATAAGAGTAGGTGAAAGTAAAATTTCCAAAATTGATTACGTACACTATGTTGCACGGAACACGAATGTGACACCATATCATACTACACAACAACATGGACGACACAGTTTGGAGTGTCATAGTGTAGTTTTGAGTGTGTGTCATGTGCAATACGTGTCCGACACGATGTAACATGGACATTACACTGATTTTTGTAGTGTACATGCTTCCTAGGTGATACATCATGTGACCTTTCTAGTGCCAAAATAAAGCCTAAAGTGGAATAGGCGGGTGAACTGAAACCAAAAATATTGTACATTTCCCAATTTTTAGCAAGAAATATTAGGGGTCCCTACTAATTTGGCCAACGACGCTGCTATATGGCCCGTAGAATGGGCTTGACCGCCATTGGCCCACGCCACGTGGCAGCCTCCCCATTGGACCACTGGCCAGGGTTTTAAGGGGGTGGGCCCGGTGCTAGCGGGGGGCCAATGGGTGGCCGCCAGTGGCGGTCACGCCCATTCTGCGGGCAAAATAGCATTTCCGTTTGCCCAATAAGAGAAAAATGGAATCGAAATGCTAACAGGAATCTGTTTTGTACACACACTTTCTTTTCCCTCCTTTAGTGTGTTTTCTGCAGATACAAAGGTGCTGCATATGAAAGCACTGTTTTTCTTGGGTGTTTATGCTCCCTTGCTTTTTATGAGCTTACTAAGAACTCAGGTCTCTAAGGTTGCCTGTTTTCTCTTGTAGACTGCTTTTGGTTCTGTACGTGTTCTCAACATCGGATTAAGCGGCAATTACTAGGCGTAGGCCGAGTATTATGCTGTTAAATAATAAATACGATTAATTGGGTGGTTGATTAAGAAACAGTTTTGGGTGGCCACATAATCATGACTAATTGGTCGTGTAGTTCGATTAATTGATAACAAGCTCTGGAGCGAGCGCATATGGAACTGCTCAATATAATCTCACTTATGTTTTCTTCTCCAGCGGAAGTCTATGCTTCAGTGGGCAACACAAACCTAGTTGTTCCTCGATATGGTGTGGGGGGGGGGGGGGGGGGGGGGGTGAGGTTGTGTTGTCTCGCATGTTGGAGATTATGTTTGTCTCACATGAAGACACTGTTCATCCAGACTATTTCTGTAAGCCTTCAACTTCTTTAGTGCTAGTCTTTAATCTTTTAGGCCGTGTCTTGTTTCCTTAGTTTCTCGAGTTCGTTCTTTCTTTCATCTTATTCTCCGACTTTAGCAAACCTAGTTGCATCCGATTTTCCAACATTGATTTAGTAATTGGCTACTTGACTTACAATTCCAGTGAAGATACCAAGTATTTTTGTCAGAAAATAACATATAGTACACATTCATGTCTCCAATAGATACAATGCCAACTTGTACTTAGTTATTTTATATGGATAGTAATTAAGAATACCTATCTGTCATATTCAATACCGTCTTTAGTTTTGGCCTTGTACTCTTCTATCATAAATATTCAGTGGAATTCTGGTGCTTTGACCTGACTCCTTGTTGTGAACTGCAAGTTTCCTCAAAATTTGAGTAAAACAATTAGTTACCATTTCAAGGTCGGTATGACAAAGATTATTAGACTCTTAAGTTTCACATTATGAAAATCGAATGCCAGGAAGTAGTACTATAGACACTCACCGGTGGATGGATGTTTCATTATGACTTTTTCTTCACATGCTGGTATTTTGTAGCAAGGGTTGATATTCTAGCCCTAAGCCTTGCCAGACAAAAGATTGGTTCCTGTCATGCTATAGAAAATGATCTTGACCAATTCTACTCGAATATTGGATAGTAACACTCATGAACTATGCAATGGGGTTTTAAGAATAGAATGAAGGTCTTCAACAATGTCTGTAGAAAAAAGAGGTGTTCGTGCTGAGCTCATACATCCATGTTCTCTCTTGCATACATTCTTTTTCTTGAAACATGAGTGTCTGATTTGCCTATTCAACTACTGTCGGGACTCGGGAGCCAAATTTATGAAACTGACAGTTGTGGATGGCTTTGAAACCATTTGTTTCTCATGCTAAGTGTTAAAGGATCTCATAACAAGATGATTGTATTTTTTGTTAGTGCTGTTCAATTCATTATGATGAATTTTTTTGACTAGAATGGAGATAATTATTTTCTTGCTGCTATTTGTGCTTTACTGTTTGGTTTATATCTTTGTAATGTTTACAAGTGTTAGTCCGTGTTCTTGACCAACTCAGATACCTATAATTTGATTTTTTTTTTTTTTTGGTGGCTTTCCAGGTTTTAGAGAAGGCACTTGGGGTGTGGGATCTGCAAGTTATCCCTCTCAGTTCCCCTGCTGCAGAGGCATCTAAATATGACCCTGAGCTGGAGAATGCATTCATATGTCACTTGCATGATCACTGGTTCTGCATTAGAAAAGTAAATGGGGAGTGGTACAACTTCAACAGTCTTTACGCGGCACCTGAGTATCTCTCAAAGTTCTACCTGTCTGCTTTTCTCGATACCCTCAAAGGCTCTGGGTGGAGCATTTTCCTAGTACGGGGCAACTTCCCTAAGGATTGCCCAATATCATCATCTGCTTTTGGGCAATGGCTTACACCAGAAGATGCTAAGAGAATGATCAAATCGTGCAATGAGACACCGGTTCCTATGCAGAGACAGAATCCCTTACAGTCGTCTTATTCGTCCCAGTTCATTGATGAGGCAGATGCTATTGCTGCTCAAGAAGAGCATGACCTGAATGCTGCAATTGCTGCTAGCTTAATGGACTCTGCTTTCACTGCGGGAGCTGGCATCATTCAAGCTAGGGGCCACTCAGTGGGCTCTCCTGCAGTTGGCTCACAGTCAGGTGTAACTGAGAGCAGCAGCGAGATGGAAGATGATCTGAATGCCGCAGTTGCTGCTAGTTTGGCGAGCCCATCTGCTTTAAGCACTGATGGTGTCATTGAAGATAAGGGAAACCAGATGGGATCTGCTGCAGTTGGCCCACTACCTGGACTGAAGGAGAGTAGTGGTAAGTCGGTCGTAGACCCGGCTGCTGTAATTTCTGCTAGCTCGACGGATCCATCTGCATTCAACACTGATACTATCATAATTGAAGATAAGAGCAACCCAGCGGGCATTGCTGCAATTGGCTCACAAGCTGGTGCAACCTCGATTAGCATCAACTTGGTGGACCATCAAACAGAAACTGGTGAGTCCAAGGATAATACCAATTTGTCGGATTCTGTTGTTGTTTCCAGTGAAATTCAAATGGGCAAGGATGAAAAGCATCAATAAGGATAATGAGGCTGTGAACACAATAATTTGTTGTTTTTTTGGTTGACTATTTATCGTCATTCTGTAGCAATCATGGTTTTGTTGTGCATTTATTGTACCTTATAGCATTAATGAACAAATCATTGTATCTTCAAATGCTTTCTGGACCATTGTTGGCATTAGACTGAAATGGAAGTTCAAGATTGTGATTTACATTCTGTTAGAGTTGAGCATTCTGGTTGCTGTTCTTGTTGCACCTGCAATCATGAAATGTAAGCAGTGATATCGAGACTGTGATTTGTCAGATTGTGGATTCGCTGATAACTCGGATTTTCCTTTATTTTTGTTCTTCCTTTACTATTTTGAAGGATTTCAGGGGATTGATTCTTTAATTGTGGGAGGGACTGATATCACCATGCTTATATGGCAGTTTCTCTCCAAGCCAGACTGGCGGGTCTAGGAAGTGGAAAGTGCATGATGGATGGTCAATTATTCTCTTAGTTCTGTTTTTCCATGTCAGGATAACTGGCTAATTGCAAGTGCATTCATTTTGGTTTGTTGGGGGGTGGTCAGGAAATTTTCTTTATGTTAACCTTCTCCAAGGGAAGATATAGTGAACTTATAAGCTAACTACTGATATTGGAATATAGGTTTCGTTGGCATGTTGTAGAAATTCAGAGAATGAGTTCGAGGTCACTTGCAATGGAAATATGTCTCACTGTATCTCGCTGCTCAGTCGAAAATACTGAAAACTTCTACCCTGCCTTCAACAAGAAAATTTTACTAGTCCCTTGTAGACAACAGAAGCTTAGCACTTGAATACTAAACTTCTCAAAATAGCTTCCCAAAATAGTTTCAACAAAAGCAATGACAAATTGTTGTGTTGAAGGCAGGGAAGAAGTTAATCAAAATATCTTAAAAAAAAGCTAAATTATTTTTTGTGAAGCTATTCTTGATGATGTTGGTGTTTTTGCCTTTGGACTAATGAAATATAGTCTCACATTGGCTACACCACCAAGTGGCTATCTCAATATAATGTTTTGCTTGTGTTGAGATGTGCACATGGGGTGTGATGAGGCACATGTGGGTGTCATGTGGGGATATCTTTCTAGGAAGAAAAATGATTAACTCCTTAAAGAAAGCATTTATGTTTTTTGTCACTCTTTTGGAAAAATTTTCTTAGGAGCTAAGCCCCAAAGCGACTCGGGCCCAAGGGCGCATTGTTGGCGCACTTTGCACGTTAGCATCGCCGCAAGTCGCTTGTGCGCCCGACAGAGAGCGCGCTGCAGAGTGCGCGAGGTTTTGTGCTTGAGCGCGCGACTTGCTAAGCAGCCTTGTGCACGCATATGTAATGTGCACGTACTTCCGCTGATTGTTGATTTAATCAGTTATGAAAATATTGGGTCATTAATTTGAATTCGATTTTTGTGTGATTTGAATTTAATTCGTTCCAATCTTTTTGTAAATGATGGGCGACCAGGATTAGAATTGGGGTTTTCTTCCTACTATATAAATACTTTTTTCGTGCCCATTTGAGAACTTACTTCGAAATTGAGAGACGAAGAGAGTTGTTGTTGCGGTCGCAATTAGAGTCCATAGGAGTTTGTACTAGTCCAGAAAGGAGGAGACAACAAGCATTTCAGAAGTTTGATGAGAACATGCTGGTTCCTGAAAGAAGATCGTGGTGGGACGAATCTTGCTTTAAGTAACATCGATCTTCACCACCCTAGCAAGCAGAGATCTTTTCTTCATTTTCTCCTCCCTCTTCTCTCTTTGTAACTCGTTATGTCTCTGTCACGCTCCAGTCCCAAAATATCAAGGGACTAGACACGTGGCAATGGCCAGCAGCACACACCGATGGGCAAATCCAATTTAATGGACCCATCAGGGTGTACTTAAGCTGTAATACAACAATAAGGTTTAAATAACATGTCACAATCTAATCTTATCCATAGAAGATAAATGTGATCAATAACAGCAAAATGAAATATAACCATCATCAAGTCTCCATAAAGTAAATCGGAGAACAACCCGATAATAAGTCTGATACAATAGTTCAAAAGACCAGAAATGAAAGAGTTTAATAACGACAAATACTGAGTATAGATGAAACAAATACTCAAGAGAAATCCTCGACGATAACCTCGTCCTCGGGGTTCGGTTCAGCTCCAGTGTCTGCTCCTGCTCTTGCTCCATATACCTCGGAATAGAACTCATCTGCTAAACCTGGGGACATAATCCGGATCCAGGTCCTCAGGGGACATAGCAAGGTACAAAATAACTCAAGCCAAAATAAATGCAGTGCAATAATTAATAAAACAATAGGGTAAACTATATAACCAGCTAAGTGAAATGCAAGATGAGAGCATCACTAAAACTCAGGCTGAGACCACTACAAGCTCGGTGTCGGGGAGCCGGTAGCGGTAATATCACGTAATGGGTCAAGCTCGGGTTTAGAGTCTTGAGCACCGCATTAATAAGGGTTTATATATATAATCAGCTTGTAGCCTGTGTGTCTCTCCCCATCCAATGTAATCACACGTCTCATGTCCACGACGTCTCATGTCCATGTCACGCAAGATCATATCTAATGCAGCAAGTCATAATGATATCTAAGCATGTATAAAGTATATGTCACAAACCTGTATCCTATACAGAATTACCATGAATATCTCAGAAAGATTCTGTCTCATGAACAGTGTCAAGTATCCTATGGTATGACGTACTTAATAATGCAAGCACGAGAATGTATAGGGTCTCAATATCCATGTCTAGGTGATGTTACACAACTTCGCATACGACGTTGACACCCGAATATTATTTGGACATTAAGTAATGTCACACGATCCTAGGTTGAACAGATACAACATATAAATAAATCAAAGGAATATTATGAACCAAAATATGGCAAGTATGGCAAGGTACACTTGCTTGGGGTTCTGACTCCAACTGTTGCTTTGGTATCAGCGGGATCTGCAGGTACTCCTCCGAATGCTGTAATAAACGTTACCATCAGATTCAGAAGACATCAAATAGCTAAAATTACCTATCCATGAGTCCAATTTGGACACAGGGGCAAAAGTGACAGTTTTTGGTCAAAGCGGGGTCTACATGTGACCCGTTTCGCACCGAAAAATGTATCAGAGACAATGTTCTCCAAATTCGTCAAACTTAGTTTCTACAAGTTCAGAACGACGATACGAACCCAAAATAATATCCAGAACTTGATTCCGATGAGCCAATCACAAAATTGCCCGTCAAGTGGAGCCGTGAGGCCCACGAAACGCAATTTTGTCAACGTTCTCAGAATCGAACCAAACTTGGGTCAAGACCAGCGTATTGCTACGAGTCTGATGGCGCAAGTTTTGTTTCGATACGACGTGCGTACACAAAGTTACAACGAGTTCCAGAACATGGCCGATACGGGGTGTTGTCGACGGATACACGTTGATTCCGGTGTGCACGCACATCCAAATCAACTTCTGCGAAATCCCACACGTCTGTATCGACGGCTCGCACCTTTCGGTGAAGTCCGCACACGACCAAGTTATCCCATTAGGGTATTTATTTTTCGGATTTTGCGTCGCAGTTTGCGATCGCCACAGGACGCGATACCCCGAACAAATTGTATAGAGAGGGTCACGCAGTCTACGCGTCACAGCAGACGGTTCAGAAAATGAGACAGCGAGGAGAGAGAAATCCTCACCTGAATAGGGCGTCGAAGATGACTGAAATACGCATTTCCGCGAGGTAGCGCGACGCGGCACGGCCGGCTGCTAGGGTTTCTGCGGGCCGCTGCTGGGGTCGCCGGGGTAGCTGCGGCAGCGCTGGAGTCGTCGGCGGGTCAGGCGGAGGCAGCGCTGGTGGTCACGACGGAGGAGGCGCCGTGGTTCAGCGGGGTTGTGGTCGTCCGGTGGCAGAAGTGGGGTGGCGCCGGAGGATGGCGGTGGTGGCTGCAAGGGATGAAGGTGACCAGGGTCGCCGAAGGGGGAGAATGGTGGTGGTTAGTGGCGGATGGGAGCGGCCGGGCTGGGTCGAGGGGATAGCGGAGGTGGGTGATGTAGGTGGAGGAGAAGGGTTGCGGGAGGGGGTTTTATAGGGTGGAGCGCCGGGGCGAATTCTGGGAGGGGAGAGGTCGCGGGCAGCGGAGGGGCCGACCGGTCGAGATATGAACGGAGGAGGCGGCGGCGGTTACCATCGGGCAGAGAGGAATCGGGGGGTCGGGGGTTACAGCAGCTACATGAGAGAGGTCACGGGTCGGGTCGAAGCGGGTCGGGCCGGCTAACGGGTCCGGATCCGACCCGCTAGGGGTTGGTTTGGGTTGGGTTGGGTTAGCATGGGTTCGGTTCAGTTCACTTAGTTTAAACCGGTTGGTTCAATCTGGTTTAATTGGGTTTAATAAATAACTTAGTTTTTACGTCTTTTAGAAAATGGTTCTGGGGTCCAATAAATTCCAGAAAAATTACCCTATGTCTAATATTTTATTTTACACCCAAAAATATTATTTTCATAATATTTTAAAATTTAATAAAAATATTTAAAATTATTTATAACCAGAATACCTTGATTTTAATTAGTTAAAATTTTAAAAAAATTCCGAAAATTTGTTTTTAAAATCCTGAAAAAATCTGGGAGTTTACAATCTACCCCCTTAAGAGAATTGTGTCCTCTCAATCAAAGAATAATAAAACACAACCGGTCAGAAGAGATAACACGGTTTGCAAAACAGGTTCGAAGCACGTCACAATCAAAGAATCATGATCAAGGAGAATCAAAGGATGAGGGTTAAGCAAAATACCTAGGGAAGAATAAAGTATTTCCCTAGAGAAAATAAAAGTTTGGTAATTCAAGAGTGAAGGAAATCTGGTTAGAGAAAACTACAGCTTTAGAAAAAAACTAGGTTATCAATTTATTAACAAATTCAAAAATACCAGGTTTATAGCTAAGGTAATAAACTAACAGGCACGTGCTAAATCATTACTAGGAATAACATCAATGAATAACTTACGAGCATTTGCTACTCCACGAGTCTGCGCGTCCTCTAAGGTCATCACAAAAGCCTGTCCGCATCCTTGTGGTGAATTCCTCTGCTGCTGCTGGGCCTGCTGGAAGAGTGCTGCTTGTGGTGCCAAGGGTGGCCTCGGTTGATACCCTCCTGGGGCTGGTAGTATGACTCCTTCAACTCTCGTTTGTGTCGCTCCTAATGCTGAATAGGCTGGCCTTGGTACTGGTAAAGCTTATCGGTTTAACATTAGTGCTCTACTACCGGCTCCCTCCACTTCTCTCCGCTGCCACCGGACGACCACAACCCCGCTGAACCCCGGCGCCTCCTCCATTGTGACCACCAGCGCCGTCTCCGCCTGACCCGCCGATGACTCCAGCGCCACAACAGCTACCCCGGCGACCCCAGCAGCGGCCCGCAGAAACCCTAGTAGCCGGCCGTGCCGCGTCGCGCCACCTCGCGGAAACGCGTATTTCAGTCATCTTCGGCGCCCTATTCAGGTGAGGATTTCTCTTTTCTCATTGTCTTATTTTCCGAACCGTCTGCTGTGACGCGTAGACTGTGTGACCCTCTCGATATCTGTGCAATTTGTTTGGGGTATCGCGTCCTGTGGCAATCGTAAACTGTGATACAAAATCAGGAAAATAAATACCCTAATTTCCCCGGAACTGGGTGCGCCCCGCTAAACAGGACAACTTGGTCATGTACGGACTTCACCGAAAGGTGCGAGCCGTCGATACAGACATGTGGGATTTTGCAAAAGTTGATTTGGATGTGCGTGCACACCGGAATCAACGCGTATCAGTCAACAACACCCCGTATCAGCCATGTTCTGGAACTCGTTGTTACTTTATGTACGTACGTCGTATCGAAACAAAACTTACGTCATCAGACTCGTAGCAATACGCTGGTCCTGTGACCCAAGTTTGGCTCGATTCTGAGAACGTTGACAAAATCGTATATCGTGGGCCCCACGGCTCTACTTGACGGACGATTTTGTGATCGGCTCATCAGAATCCAGTTCTGGATATTCTTTTGGGTTCGTATCGTCGTTCTAAACTTGTAGACACTAAGTTTAACGAATTTGGAGAACATTGTCTCTGACATATTTTTTGGTGCGAAGCGGGTCACATATGGACCCCGCTTTGACCAAAAACTGTCACTTTTGCCCCTGTGTCCAAATTGGACTCATGGACAGGCAATTCTAGCTATTTGCTGTCTTCTGAATCTGATGGTAACAGGACCAGCATATAGCTATTTGATGTCTCCTGAACAGGGTGTCGAAGATGACTGAAATACGTATTTTTGCGAGGTGGCGCGACGCGGCACAGCCGGCTGCTAGGGTTTCTGCGGGCCGCTTCTGGGGTCGCCGTGTTAGCTGCGGCGGCGTTGGAGTCGTCGGCGGGTCAGGAGGAGGCGGCGCTGGTGGTCACGACTGTCACGCCCCAGTCCCAAAATACGTAGGACTAGGAATACGTAACACGCCCAGCCGTATGTATATGAACCCCAATTATGGAAATCATATACATACGTACGCTGTATATGAATATGCAATCCACCAGTGGTAATATACTGTCACAACAAGTCATACAGAATCTATATCTCATCCATATCACAAATAGTAAGTAGGAATAAAGAGATGGAATATAACTAAATATCAAGATGTGTATCAAGTCTGATAGTCGGGTGGAAACAAATCCACTACAAAATGACTATACTGAAATAGCTATAAAATCTTAAAACAGTGAAAATAAATCACGGATACTCTGGGGGTAAGACCTCCTCAGTCAGGTACGTAGTGTCAGGTCCATACTCTTGTGGGTACTCCTGCTCGTCCATATCTGGAAAGGGACCAGGTCCTCAGAGGGAAGTAACAAGATACATATAATATGCCAATAAAGTACTAAAATATAAACATCCAATGGGTCGCCTAACCGTCTAAGTGAATGCAATTTGAGAACAACTTTCCAACATGTGGACTATCTGGCCATAAATGGGATTGGCATGATTCTCTCGGAGAATCAGAGGCCTATAAAACATGTCGTCTTTTGAACGACAAAGGCCGCCAAGTAGTATATGGGTCATCTCGCGTATCTCCGGTGGAGCGTACGGGTTACATATAAGAAGAGTGCAAAGGAGCCAAAATGTCTTACTTGTTATTCTCCCCATCCCATGCTCTAAGCATGCCACGTCCATGACACGATAAAACCTCTAAATAACTGCCAGGTCTACTAGCATACAAAGTTTCTATCAGCAGTCATCCCTTAAAGCACGGTTCATACATATAGGAGGCCAGACCTGTCACGTAGTCCGTGATCTATATGAGACCCACAACTCGTGTAACAACTGTGTCACAGCCAATGAAACATATAATGCCTCATAATAATGGGGTGGTCTCATAAAGTAGGTCCAAAATCTACAGAAATGAACATATGGTACGACGATATCGTCGTTGCACCCAAGTTTCCTTGGACGCATAATTTATATAGCAATAATTGAACTAAATAAACAGGAATAAACATGTATGCATCATATGGAATGTAAATTTAGTTCAATGGCAAGGTATACTTGCCGAGCAAAAGTTCTGTATAGCACGTCCAAATAGTGTTAAATTTTTAGTAAGAAGAAGTGCGTTAGGGTTTGGAGGAGTTTGTAATATATATAGTGATAAGAGGCGGTAGAGAAACTTAGTGTTTAAGAAACTACTGCTGCTGTTTTCTTTTTATTGGTTTAGATTTTGGTTAAGGGGTGTTTAGTAATTACAGGCAAAGGGCGGTGGGTTGCTGCTGATATTTATTTTTCCACACGTGTGGAGGAGAGAATTAAGCGGTGGAGTTCTGTTTTACGCGCGGATTAGTGGAGGTTTGCTTTACGCATGGAGCAAAATTTAGGCGGTGGTGGAGTTTACGCTTAGAGAAAGTAAGAAGTGGTGGAGAGAGTTTACGCGCGGAATTGGAAATAGCAATTCGGTTTTGCTACTACGGCTGTTAATATTTTCCTATTGGGTTTGGGTTAATGGTTTTTGGGTTGAGATCTAATAGGAATCCAACCCATTTTCTTTTATTTTCCTTTTTAATAAACTATATATATACACTTAGAAATTTCTAGAATTTATATTGGTGCATATGCAACTGTACAAAAGGGTCTCCTACATGGAATAAATTTGGAAAAATTTTATAATGGCTCCATAATACTCTAAATGCTCAAACATCTCAAAATAAAATCTAATAAAATCTATTCTCTCTATTTAGCTCATAACTACTATAAATAATAAATTACATAATTAATAATAATAGAGAAATACGGTTTTCAGAATTAGAGTTCTTACATTCTACCAAACTTATAAAAATTTCATCCTCGAAATTAATCTAAGTCATGGTAGAAGGTCAAGATTTGTAGGAGATATAATTTAACAAAGTAAATTTATACCTTGGTCAATGAATAAGTTCGAAAAATGTTTACGCATGTCGTCTTCTCGTTCCCAAGTAGATTCTCCTAGTGCACCATGCTTCCATGCTACACGGACTAAAGAAATAGACTGGTTCCTTAATACTTTCTTTCGACGATCAAGGATTCCCACAGGTTGCTCTTAATATAACAAGCTCGGCCCAATGGTGATCTCCGAATGGTCTAGAACATGACTGCTGTCTACCACATATCGCCTGATTTGTGACACATGAAATACATCATGTACTCCCTCAAGTGAAGGTGGTAGTGCAAGTCGATACGCTACTTCTCCCACTCTCTTTAGCACGTCAAATGGTCCAATATACCTTGGACTCAACTTGCCTCGCCCTCCAAATCGAATAGTGCCTCTAGTAGGTGATATCCTCAAGAAGACATGATCGCCCTCTTTAAACTCTAAGGGACGATGATGAAGGTCTGCCCATTATTTTTGCCTGTCTTGTGCTGCCCGCAAGTGTCTTTGTATCTTCTTAACTGTCTCTACGGTGTTAACCACTAACTCTGGTCCCAGAATCTGACGTTCTCCCACATCATTCTAACACACATGAGACCTACACTTCCTTCTATACAATGCTTTAAACGGATCCATCTGGATGCTCGCCTGATAACTATTGTTGTAAGAAAACTTCACAAGGTGTAGGTGATCCTCCCATGATCCTCCAAAGTCTAATATACAAGCCCTCAATATATTTTTCAATGTCTGAATAGTACGTTATGACTGCCCATCTATCTGTGGGTGATAAGATGTACTGAACTTCAGACGAGTTCCAAGACTTTCTTGTATGCTCCTCCAAAAATGCGACGTAAAGCGCAAATCCTTGTCTGATATAATGCTGATGGGTACTCCGTGCAACCTCACAATCTGCCTCATATATAAGTCAGCCAAAGTTTTTGTAGATTGGCCAACTCTAAAAGGCAAGAAATGGACTAATTTGGTGAGTCGGTCCACTATTATCCATACTGCATCTTTCCCATTTGGACTCTTGGGAAAACCTGTGACGAAGTCCATAGTGATGTGCTCCCACTTCTACTCTGGAATTGGGAGTGGTTGCAACAACCCTACTATTCTCTGGTGCTCTGCCTTTACTTGTTGACATACCAAACATTTAGCTACGAAGCAAGATATCTCTCTTTTCATTCCATGCCACCAAAAGTGCTGTCGTAAATCACGATACATCTTGGTGCCTCCAGGATGAATAGAATATATCGAACTATGAGCTTCTATTATCAGCTCCTGTCGAATCTCTCCATTTGGAACATTAAGACGATCACCACATCGTAATGTCCCGTCATTATGGATGTGCATTCCTGTCTGCTCTTCGGCCTCTGTTCTTTCCTTTAATCTTCTGAACCTGGTGTTTGTAGGCAATGCTGCCTTGATTCTTTCTACTAGTGATGATTGTACTTGTAAGTTGGCTAGTATTCCGTCTGTTTCGGGTAATATTATTTTAATGCCAAGACCTTGCAAGTCTTCCAATAATTCCTTCTGTGTTGTCAAGAAGTAAGCTACTGGCTTCCGGCTTAACGCGTCTACTACAACATTAGCCTTGCCTGGGTGATAATGTAGATCTATCTCGAAATCTTTCATCAACTCGAGCCCTCGACGTTGCCTCATATTTAACTCCTTCTGTGTGAAGACATACTTGAGGCTTTTATGGTCTATATATTTCCACTCGTTCCCCATATAAGTAGTGTCTCCATAACTTTAGAGCAAATACAACGGCTGCAAGTTTCAAGTCATGAGTTGGATAATTCTTCTCATGTACTCATAACTGTCTAGATGCATATGTAATCACCTTGCCATGCTGCATCAATACGCATCCCAAACATTTTCCTGATGCGTCACTGTAGATCACATAGCCTCATGATCCTGATGGAATAGTTAATACTGGTGCTGTAGTCAATCGCTTCTTTAATTCCTCGAAAGCAGCTTGACACTCATTGGTCCATATGAACTCTTAATCTTTGCAAGTCAACTGAGTCATAGGTTTTGCTATCTTTGAGAAGTTTTCCACGAAACGTCGGTAATATCTCGCAAGTCCAAGAAAACTTCTCACCTCTGCTGCTGATTTAGGAACAAACCATGTCTCGACTGCCGAGATCTTTTCTGGATTAACAGAAATTCTATATCCTATAATAACATGTCCAAGAAATGAGACTCTGTTCAAGAAGAACTCACATTTACTGAGCTTTGCATATAACTGCTCTCTTCTTAAGGTCTCTAGAACAATCCGCAGGTGCTTCTCGTGCTCTTCGTGGCTCTTCGAATAGACATGTATATAATCTATGAAGATGACCAAGAACTGGTCCAAATACTGGTGGAAGACTTGATGCATTAAGTCCATAAAGATAGCTGGAGCATTGGTTAATCCAAATGGCATGACCAGAAACTCGTAGTGCCCATATCTTGTCCGAAATACGGTCTTCGGAATGTCCTCCTTTCGTACTTTCACCTGGTGATATCCCGATCTCAAATCTATCTTTAAGAACATCTTTGCTCCATTAAGCTGGTCAAATAGGTCATCAATGTATGGCAGTGGATATTTATTCTTCACTGTCACTGCATTCAAGGCTCTATAGTCAATGCACATACGTACTGATCCATCCTTCTTTGGTACAAATAATACTGGTGCTCTCCAGGGTGATGCACTGGTCGGATGAAATCTTTCTCTTCTAGTTCTTTCAATTGTGTCTTCAGCTCATCCATCTCCTTTTTTGCTAGTCTATAAACATGGGATGCTATGGGTGCTGCTCTCGGTGTCAATTCAATTGAGAATTCTACATCTCTATCTAGGGGTAGTCTTGGCAATTCTTAACGTCTGGGAATTCTGAAATAATGGGATGATAGATAACATCGTCCATTGCGAGCTGCATACCATCAAGGGTTTCTATGGATCCTCGTGCAAACTCAAGTTCAGGCTGGTCGGGTACCTTAAAAAGAATGCTTCCTCCAAAGTAATCGAAGAAAGCATGGTACTTGCTCAGCCAGTCCATTCCAAGTACAATATCAAAAGTCGGCATAGGAAGGACTAAGAGTTGAGTGTTTATTTCTCTGCCACGTATTACTATAGGACATGATCTACAAATTCTACTAATAGGTACAGCTCCTCCCCCAGTAAGGATTCTAATACAACTAGGTAAATATGTAAAGAAAATGTTGTGTTTGGAATAAAACTAGATGATATGAATGAGTGGGTGGCTCCCGTATCAAATAATGTCACAGCAGGAAAAGTAATAGCAAGAGTAATGCTTGTTGCATAGGACAGTGTTAATGCTTGTTGAGCTGGCTTTGGTACTAGAAGCGCTAGTCTCTGTGCTGGTGGTGGAAGTGTTAATGCTTGTTGCATAGGACAGTCTTTCATCATATGCTGTCCAGAATCACATCTCATACATTGTCCCAAGCGAGTTCGACAGTCCCTCATAATATGTCCACATTTTCCATAATAATTGCAGTGGGGCTTCCCTGGGATCTGGTATGGTCCTGCTCGGTGCTGGTACTGTTGTTGTTGAGCTAAAGGACGTCTGATAGGTCCTCCTTGTTGTGTCCTTGTCGATCCTTGTTGTGTCCTCAGTTGACCTCCATTTCCTTTGCTGATGGTTTCTTGCAATCTGACTTCTGTCAGTAACTCGGCATAAGAGATCCGGGACTGGGAGCTAGTGTAGTGTTGGAGCTCATGAGTCAGTCCGTGATGAAACCTCTTAGCTTTGGCCAAGTCATCTGGTATCAGAGCAGCGCCATATTTACTAAGGCGACTAAACTCAGCATCATACTCGTCCACTGTTTGGTTCCTCTGCTCCAGGTGGAGAAACTGATCATACAATGCATCTCTGACGGTGTCCGGGAAGTACTTCCTTTCAAAGCACTCCAGGAACTGTTCCTATGTCTGGTATGTACCCAGCTAGCGCTCCATGGATTCCCACCAATGATGAGTATTACCATCTAGAAGCGTCCTTACACCCGTCATCCATAGGTCTGCAGGTAGCTGCGACGCTTCTAATAACTTCCGAGTGTGAGTAATCCAGTTGGTAGTTTCTTCTGGACTTTCAATGCCTTTGTATGGCCTCAGACCCATTTGTACAAAGTCCTTTACTGAACCAACTTTAGCTCAAGATTCTTGAGCTAGTGCTTGAGCTGGTACAGTAGTCTTTGCACTTTCAAGAGCTACTAGGAACTCTTGTCTCTGTTCCGCTGCTTGCTGTCGCTGCTCTGCAGCTAGTGTGGCGGCCTGTTATCGCTGTTCCTGCATTATCATCTGGAAGAATTGGAACAGTTGTGCCTGGCCATCCTGCGGTGTCGATGAGACTGGAAGGTTCCCATTAGGTAGAATGGGAAGTTCAGATGGAACTAGATTGTGAATCTGTCCATATGGTCCCGGAAGACTAGGAGTTGAGGTCTCTCCTTGAGTCTGACCATTGACTCCAGGAGTTGTATCACCATCTGTGACAATACATTCCTTCTGCATATCCATCTATCTGCAGGTTATGTACAATGTTTAGAAGGAGTACAGGAAGGATGCAAGCATTAGATAGAATGTAGAAGCATAAAATATGCTGGGGGTCCGCATATTTTACAGTCAATCCCCCCAGCATACATAAAGTCTCTCCTGCATAAAACAGGGCTTCAAGGTGGTTGGCGTAAACAGGTTGATAAGCTTCCTGCGTAAAGCAGAGCTTCAAGATAGTTTGGCGTAAAGCAGAGATTCAGAGTGGTATGTGTAAGGTAGAGGAGCGTAAAGTAGAGCTGTCGCGTAAAACAAAGATTCAAAACTGTTGGCGTAAAAAGTCTGTACGTAAGTCTGCCGGCGTAAAGTTGACGTAAAAAATCTGTGCGTAAAATATATGCTGCGTAAAGTTTGTGCGTAAAATATCTCCTGCGTGTTTAAATCTGCTTAAGAAGTTTTGTGCGTAAAACTCTGTGTGCGTAAATTTTAGTAAAAAGTCTGTGCGTAAGGTCTACGTGAAATCTGTCTATGCGTAGCATATGTTGCAGCATAAGTTGTACGAAAAACTCTTCGTATTCCTTGGATGAATTTGTCAGATAATTCAGTGAACCTGACATCTGAGAAAAGTACCGCACAATAATCGAGAGGACGACTGTGATGATGAATTGCACAGAGACCCAGGTTGTCGTTTAGTGACATATTTGTTACAAGTCAGTTTTTGCGCATCCAAAGGAAAGAAAGGGAGTCTTCTGAATACGCTGCCTACAGAAATGGATTTTTACGCTCAAGGTAAGACAAAAATCAGATGCTACATAAAAGCTATTTCTTGCACAGGGCTCGAGGCATATCTCTGCATTTGATGCATGAGATTTGGTCAAGACTGGGAAGCTAAGGTTGTGCCAAATACGCTTATCTCACCATCCTTACATTTTATGCCACTGGTTTATATATTATTCATGAATCATCAAGTTTACGAAGGACGGTTTCCTATGTAACTTGTATGCCGTGGTCTTACAAAGGGATACGTGTTATATGCGAATTGAACATGGGTAGCAATTGTCATAACTGCAGCGTAAAGGAGACTATCTTCTGCATAGTTTGGCTTTTTACACTAGCAACAGTTTATTTTGGCTTTTACGCCAACAAGGTAAAGAGTCTGATCACAGCGTAAAGGGTCTTTGGCGCAAAACTTTGTTTTACCCAACAGAGGATAGTTAAAAGGAAGAATGTGGTTTAGTCAAGTATGGATGAGATCCTTATACTCTATTCCTATACGCAGGCTTGTTTGGTACAGTTACGTAACCAAGATAATATATTCTCGACCTGCATGGGCCACCACTAAAAACATGTCACGTCCCAGTCCCAAAATACGTAGTACTAGGAATACGTAACACGCCCAGCCGTATGTATGAGAACCCCAATTATGGAAATCATATACATACGTACGCTGTATATGAATATGCAATCCACCAGTGGTAATATACTGTCACAACAAGTCATACAGAATCTATATCTCATCTACAGCACAAATAGTAAGTAGGAATAAAGAGATGGAATATAACTAAATATCAAGATGTGTATCAAGTCTGATAGTCGGGTGGAAACAAATCCACTACAAAATGACTATACTGAAATAGCTATAAAATCTTAAAACAGTGGAAATAAATCACAGATACTCTGGGGGTAAGACCTCCTCAGTCAGGTACGTAGTGTCAGGTCCAGGTCCATACTCCTGTGGGTACTCCTGCTCGTCCATATCTGGAAAGGGACCAGGTCCTCAGAGGTACGTAACAAGATACATATAACATGCCAATAAAGTACTAAAATATAAACATCCAATGGGTCGCCTAACCGTCTAAGTGAATGCAATTTAAGAAAAACTTTCCAACATGTGGATTATCTGGCCATAAATAGGATTGGCATGATTCTCTCGGAGAATCAGAGGCCTATAAAGCATGTCGTCTTTTGAACGACAGAGGCCGCCAAGTAGTATAGGGGTCATCTCGCGTATCTCCGGTGGAGCGTACGGGTTACATATAAGGAGAGTGCAAAGGAGCCAAAATGTCTTACTTGTTGTTCTCCCCATCCCATGCTCTAAGAATGCCACATCCATGATACGATAAAACTTCTAAATAACTGCCAGGTCTACTAGCATACAAAGTTTCTATCAGCAGTCATCCCTTAACGCACGGCTCATACATATAGGAGGCCAGACCTATCACGCAGTCTGTGATCTATATAAGACCCACAACTCGTGTAACAACTGTGTAACAGCCAATGAAACATAGAATGCCTCAAAATAATGGGGTGGTCTCATAAAGTAGGTCCAAAATCTATAGAAATGAACATATGGTACGACGACATCGTCGTTGCACCCAAGTTTCCTTGGACGCACAATTTATATAGCAATAATTGAACTAAATAAACAGGAATAAACATGCATGCATCATATGGAATATAAATTCAGTTCAATGGCAAGGTATACTTGTCGAGCAAAAGTTCTGTATTGCACGTCCAAATAGTGTTAAATTTTTAGTAAGAAGAAGTGCATTAGGGGTTTGAGGAGTTTGTAATATATATAGTGATAAGAGGCGGTGGGGAAACTTAGTATTTAAGAAACTACTGCTGCTGCTGTTTTCTTTTTATTAGTTTAGATTTTGGTTAAGGGGTGTTTAGTAATTACAGGCAAAGGGCGGTGGGTTGCTGCTGATATTTATTTTCCTACACGTGTGGATAAGAGAATTAAGCGGTGGAGTTCTGTTTTATGCGCGGATCAGTGGAGGTTTGCTTTATGCGCGGAACGAAATTTAGGCGGTGGTGGAGTTTACGCTTAGAGAAAGTAAGAAGTGGTGGAGAGAGTTTACATGTGGAATTGGAAATAGCAATTCGGTTTTGCTACTACGACTGCTGATATTTTCCTATTGGGTTTGGGTTAATGGTTTTCTGGTTGAGATCTAATAGGAATCCAACCCATTTTCTTTTATTTTCCTTTTTAATAAACTATATATATATATACTTAGAAATTTCTAGAATTTATATTGGTGCATATGCAACTGTACAAAAAGGTCTCCTATATAGAATAAATTTGTGAAAAATTTATAATGGCTCCATAATACTCTAAATGCTCAAACATCTCAAAATAAAGTCTAATAAAATCTATTCTCTCTATTTAGCTCATAACTAGTATAAATAATAAATTATATAATTAATAATAATAGAGAAATACGGTTTTCAGAATTAGGGTTCTTATAACGACGGAGGAGGCGCTGGGGTTCAGCGGGGTTGTGGTCGTCCGGTGGCAGCGGAGAGAAGTGGAGGAAGCCGGTAGCCTACGGGGTGGCGCCGGAGGATGGCGGTGGTGGCTGCAAGGGATGAAGGTGACCAGGGTCGGCGGAGGGGTGAATGGTGGTGGTCAGTGGCGGATGGGAGCGGTCGGGCTGGGTCGAGGGGGCAGCGGAGGTGGGTGATGTCGGTGGAGGAGAAGGGTTGCGGGAGGGGGTTTTATAGGGTAGAGCGCCGGGGCGGTTACGGGGAGGGGAGAGGTCGCGGGCAGCGGAGGAGCCGGCCGGTGGGGATATGAACGGAGGAGGCGGCGGCGGTTACCGTCGGGCGGAAAGGAATCGGGGGGTCGGGGGTTACATCAGCTACAGGAGAGAGGTCACGGGTCGGGTCGAAGCGGGTCGGGTCGGCTAACGGGTCCGGATCCGACCCGCTAGGGGTTGGTTTGGGTTGGGTTGGGTTGGGTCAGCATGGGTTCGGTTCGGTTCACTTAGTTTAAACCGGTTGGTTCAATCTGGTTTAATTGGGTTTAATAAATAACTTAGTTTTTAGGTCTTTTAAAAAATGGTTCTGGGGTGCAATAAATTCCAGGAAAATTACCCTATGTCTAGTATTTTATTTTACACCAAAAAATATTATTTTTATAATATTTAAATATTTAATAAAAATATTTAAAATTATTTATAACCAGAATACCTTGATTTTAATTAGTTAAAATTTTAGAAAATTTTAGAAAATTTGTTTTTAAAATCCTGAAAAAATCTGGAGGTTTACAATCTACCCCCTTAAGAGGATTGCGTCCTCTCAATCAAAGAATAATAAAACACAACCGGTTAGAAGAGATGACACGGTTTGCAAAACAGGTTCGAAGCACGTCACAATCAAAGAATCATGATCAAGGAGAATCAAAGGATGAGGGTTAAGCAAAATACCTAGGGAAGAATAAAGTATTTCCCTAGAGAAAATAAAAGTTTGGTAATTCAAGAGTAAAGAAAATCTGGTTAGAGAAAACTACAGCTTTAGAAAAAAACTAGGTTATCAATTTATTAACAAGTTCAAAAATACCAGGTTTATAGCTAAGGTCATGAACTAACAGGCACGTGCTAAAGCATTACTAGGAATAACATCAATGAATAACTTACGCTCATTTGCTACTCCACGAGTCTGCGCGTCCTCCAAGGTCATCGCAAAAGCCTGTCCGCGTCCTTGTGGTGGATTTCTCTGCTGCTGTTGGGCCTGCTGGAAGAGTGCTGCTTGTGGTGCCAAGGGTGGCCTCGGCTGATACCCTCCTGGGGCTGGTAGTATGACTCCTTCAACTCTCGTTTGTGTTGCTCCTAATGCTGAATAGGCTGGCCTTGGTACTGGTAAAGCTTGTCGGTTTAACATTAGTGCTCTATCTTGATGCTCAGGACAATCCTTGGCTAAATGATGGTTGGATTCCCAAATCAAGCATAATCCCAATTTGCGTCTGCACTCGTTCTCAATATGGCCTCGCTTGCCACAATATTGACATATAGACAGTATTTGCGGAGATGCTCTGGTTGGCTGGTGTATATGATTTCTCTTTGCAGCTTCTTCCTGTGGTGCTTTGGCTGGTGCTGATGTGGCTGGTTGATGAATCATCAATGCTTTCTCTCGACGTTCAGGGCAATCCCTTACCGAATGTTGTTTGGATCCGCAAGCTAGACATAATCCCAATCTGAGTCGGCATTCTTTAGCAAGATGGCCTACCTTGCCACAGTAGTGACAAGTAGGAAGGACTAGTGCTATTGGTGTAGATGCTCTCTGTGGTGGATTCATCTGTGGTCGCTTTGCAGCTCTTTCCTATTGTGCTTGGTCTAATGCTAATGCAAGCGGCCGCTTCTGGCTGGACTCTATCCTTGTGATGCACTCTATGGGTCATGCTACAGCAAGAACGTCCGTTGCAACGGAGCTGATTAACTTTCGTAGCTCAGAGCTATGTCTGTAAATGAACTCCTCCATTTGGCTTTGTTGGGCTTCTTCATGAACCTTCTGATAGGCTTGCATCATCGCATAGAATATTTGAAACATCTGTTGCCCGTCCATAGCTTGCCCTTATGAAAATACGGGCATTGGTGGAGTGAACTACGGCAGTGGTGCGATGTCATCATGCCGGGACCTTGAGGTATGCTGATTGGCTTGACTGCTTCGGTAAGTGGAGGGATCTCCACTTAATGGCATCACTCCATCTTCTTCGTGGGTGACTACAGCACCTTGCGGTGATCCTGCAGGAGTCTCATCATTTGCTCGTGGATCCATTACTCTGCATCCAAAATAAACTATAAGAGCTGTACAGAGAAATCAAGGTAGGATGCAAGTCAAGAATTTTAATTCGAATCCGATATAGAGATCAAGAACGATTCAATCAAGTGGATGAGATCCTATAACTTATCCTATTTTTATTGCAAGCTTGCTCGGTCCCTAAGTTGAATCCGAACAATTTAGTCGTTTGACCTGCATGGGCCACCACAAAAACTATGTCACGTCCCAGTCCCAAAATATCGAGGGACTAGACACGTGGCAATGGCCAACAGCACACACCGATGGGCAAACCCAATTTAATGGACCCATCAGGGGGTACTTAAGCTGTAATACAACAATAAGGTCTAAAAAACATGTCACAATCTAATCTCATCCATAGAAGATAAATGTGATCAATAACAGCAAAATGAAATATAACCATCATCAAGTCTCCATAAAGTAAATCGGGGAACAACTCGATAATAAGTCTGATTCAAAAGACCAGAAATGAAAGAGTCTAATAATGACAAATACTGAGTATAGATGAAACAAATACTCAAGAGAAATCCTCGACGATAACCTCGTCCTTAGGGTTCGGTTCAGCTCCAGTGTCTGCTCCTACTCTATATACCTCAGAATAGAACTCATTTGCTATACCTGGGGACATAATCTGGATCCAGGTCCTCAGGGGACATAGCAAGGTACAAAATAACTCAAGCTAAAATAAATACAGTGCAATAATTAATGAAATAATAGAGTAAACTATATAACCAGCTAAGTAAAATACAAGATGAGAGCATCACTAAAACTCAGGCTGAGACCACTACAAGCTCGGTGTCGGGGAGCCGGTAGCGGTAATATCACGTAATGGGTCAAGCTCGGGTTTAGAGTCTTGAGCATAGCATTAATAAGGGTTTATATATATAATCAGCCTGTAGCCTGTGTGTCTCTCCCCACCCAATGTAATCGTATATCTCATGTCCACGATGTCTCATGTCCATGTTACGCAAGATCATATCTAATGCAGCAAGTCATAATGATATCTAAGCATGTATAAAGTATATGTCATAAACCTGTATCCTATACAGAATCACCATGAATATCTCAGGAAGATTCTGTCTCATGAACAGTGTCAAGTGTCCTATGGTATGACGTACTTGATAATGCAAGCACGAGAATGTATAGGGTCTCAATATCCATGTCTAGGTGACGTTACACAATACCGCGTACGGCGTTGACACCCGAATATTATTTGGATGTTAAGTAATGTCACACGGTCCTAGGTTGAACAGATACAACATATAAATAAATCAAAAGAATATTTTGAACCAAAATACTGCAAGTATGGCAAGGTACACTTGCTTGGGGTACTGACTCCAACTGTTGCTCTGGTATCAGCGGGATCTGCAGGTACTCCTCCGAATGCGGTAATAAATATTACCATCAGATTCAGAAAACATAAAATAGCTAGAATTGTTTGTCCATGAGTCCAATTTGGACACAGGGGCAAAAGTGACAGTTTCTGGTCAAAGCGGGGTCCACACGTGACCCGCCTCGCACTGAAAAATATGTCAGAGACAATATTCTCTAAATCTTCAAACTTAGTGTCTATATGTCCAGAACGATGATACGAACCCAACAGAATGTCCAGAACTGAATTTCGATGAGCCGATCACAAAATCGCCCGTCAAGTGGAGCCGTGGGGCCCACGATACGCAATTTTGTCAACGTTCTCAGAATCGAACCAAACTTGGATCACAGGACCAGCGTATTGCTATGAGTCCGATGGTATAAGTTTTATTTCGATACGACGTGTGTACACGAAGTTACAATAAGTTCCAAAACAGGGCCGATACGGGATATTTTCGACGGATACACATTGATTCCGGTGTGCACGCACATCCAAATCAACTTCTGCAAAATCCCACACGTCTGTATCGACGGCTTGCACCTTTCGGTGAAGTCCGCACACGACCAAGTCATCCCGTTTAGCGGGGCGTACTTAGTTCTGGGGAAATCAGGGTATTTATTTTCCTGATTTTGCGTCACAGTTTGCGATCACCACAGGACGCGATACCCCGAACAAATTGCACCGGTATCGAGAGGGTCACACAGTCTACGAGATACAGCAGACGGTTCTGAAAATGAGACAGCAAGGAGAGAGAAATCCTTACCTGAACAGGGCTCCGAAGATGACTGAAATACACGTTTTTGTGAGTTGGCGCGACGCGGCACGGCCGGCTGCTAGGGTTTCTGTGGGCCGCTGCTGGGGTCGCCGGGGTAGCTGCGGCGGTGCTGGATTCGTCGGCGGGTTAGGCGGAGGCGGCGCTGGTGGTCACGGCGGAGGAGGCGCCGGGTATCGGCGGGGTTGTGGTCGTCCGGTGGCAGTGGAGAGAAGTGGAGGGAGCCGGTAGCCTGCGGGGTGGCGCCGGAGGATGGCGGTGGTGGCTCTAAGGGATGAAGGTGACCAGGGTCGGTGGAGGGGGAGAATGGTGGTGGTCAGTGGTGGATGGGAGCGGCCTGGCTGGGTTAAGGGGGCAGCGGAGGTGGGTGATGTCGGTGGAGGAGAAGGGTTGCGGGAGGGGGTTTTATAGGGTGGAGCACCGGGGCGGTTACAGGGAGGGGAGAGGTCGCGGGCAGCGGAGGAGCCGGCCGGTAGGGATTTGAAATGAGGAGGCGGCGGCGGTTACCGTCGAGCGGAGAGGAATCGGGGGGTCGGGGGTTACAGCAGCTACATGAGAGAGGTCACGGGTCGGGTCAAAGCGGGTCAGCTAACGGGTTCGGATCTGACCCGCTAGGGGTTGGTTTGGGTTGGGTTGGGTCAGCATGGATTCGGTTCGGTTCACTTAGTTTAAACCGGTTGGTTCAATCCGGTTTAATTGGGTTTAATAAATAACTTAGTTTTTAGGTCTTTTAAAAAATGGTTCTAGGGTCCAATAAATTCCTGAAAAATTATCCTATGTCTAATATTTTATTTTACACCCAAAAATATTATTTTCATAATATTTTAATATTTAATAAAAACATTTAAAATTATTTACAACCAGAATACCTTGATTTTAATTAGTTAAAATTCTAGAAAAATTCTGAAAATTAATTTTTAAAATCCTAAAAAATTGGGGGTTTACAGTCTCAATTGAAATTATGTTTGCAAGAAAGAAACGGAGTTTGATTCTAATTATTGTAATATTGTTTGCAAGTTGTAATCAGAATTTTTTTTTTGTAGTTGTTCTTCGAGAATATCAGAGCAGTCCTCTGATCTCGATTTTTTTAGGATTCAACAGAAGCAATAATTTTGTTCCTTATCACGTTCATCCATCTTTGATTAAGTTTCGGGACTAAAAGATGAACCCCACCCCACCCCCCTAAAAGGAAAATCGTAGGTCACTGCAAATAATATTTTCCACGTCAAACCCAACTATTTGTTCATATCCATACTATCTATACAAATATGCAATGCACATCTATTTACACCCAGAATTTCCAGAAAGGAGGGAAAACTTGACAACAAAAGAATTGTGTATCATGTAAAGATATGGTAAGTATAGTAAGTAGCATACCTCACTCTTTAGTGTCTTGATAAAAAGAGTCGGACGGAATTGTGTAGATCAAATCTCTCATCAATCTTGGCTTAACCTTCAAATATTCATTTTAAATATGTGGACTTTCAATAAGAAGATAATATATCCATCTGATCAACAAGTTGCAAATTACCGGATCTTACAATCCAATCCTCAGCCCTCCGCAGAGGCATTGTGCGATACAGTCCTGGTACGATACCTTTCCAGAGCGATGTCGCACCTTCTTTACTGGCGATGATCATCCCATAATTCTTCGGTATTTGGATGTAATTGCATCATTCTCGATATCTGCTTCCTTCTGCAGCTGAAGCCTAACTTTGGAAGTGTCCAAAAGAATGATTGTCATATTCGATTCCAGATTTAGTATTCTTGAATTTAATTTTTTTTCTTATAATGTATTCCTGCTGTATTTCTCATGTTGGTTCATGTCATTTTATTTATTATTTTATTTTTGTTGTTGTTGAGAGAGACTGACCGAGACCAGTAGAATACCCATTGGCATTGCCATATGTCCGGTTTAGGACCCGCATGTAGAATGGACCATTGGTCTGATTTATTTTGGGTGAACCTATGACTAAATCCTTTTCTCTTATCTCTTAGTATATATATATGATAGCTTTTCTCTCTCCTCTCTTTCTTCTTATTCATTTTCATTCCCCTCTTCCTCCTCCCCCTTAAGCTCTCTCTAACCCTAACCTTAAGAAAAAGTTGCTCCGACTTGCACCGTGAGAGGTAGAGGCTAGGAGCCACCCAAGGCAAGTACATCTTGCTCAATGGTGAAGTCATGAGTTTTTAGATTTTTATATATGTTGTTGATTTAAAAATTTATTTGATGAAAAATGATCTCCTTGAGTTGCTGATCATGTTTAGTTCTTGGAATTTTGGATTTTGATGTATAGATTTTTGTAGATCTGAGTTTCAAGTTTAGGATTTCTATGTGTTCTATGAGTTTTCTTTGTTTGATATATTAAAACTTATTATTTTCAAAAACTAGTGTTTCCTTATGTTAGAACAATTTATTTCGTGCAATTTGGCTTTTATTTTACATAATTTGGAGTTAAAATAAAGTTTTTATGAAGAAAACAAAATTTTAATTTTTGGAGCTTTCGGCTATGGCTGAACCTGCTGTTGGAGAAGACGAAGACTTCATGCAGCTAGCGAGCTATGTGGCCGAGAGTGCCATGCTTTCCGAGAGGGTTATGCGGTCTTAACTCTTGCCGCATACTGACAGCATGTGTCCATCTTATTAGACGCATGATTGTATATTTACACAATTGTCATTGAACACCTTGTGCTTTCACTCGCTGAACGAATAAAAAATTTGCTAAGTCCATGCGGCCAGTGGGAGCATGCGGCCAGAGAGTCCATGCGGCCAGTGGGTGCATGCGGCCAGAGAGTCCGTGCGGCCAGTGAGTCCATACCGTAAAGAATTCTTGTGTGCAATTTTGTGTTCCCTATTGTTATGTTCTCTCAGTAATTCTTTTTAGTGATTATTGTTGTGTGCTTCCTTTTATCGATGCAAGTTTATGATATCAAACAAGTTTTGCATGTAAGTTCACAAGACAAGTTTATGTACAAGTTCACAATTCTCACGACACCGTGGAAATATTGTGTATGAAAATCCATTACATTTAGCAGCGGGCAATCAAGTGTGAGTATTGTCCAGTGTATCGTGTGTTACGAATACGATAACTCATAAAAATCTCGTACTCGCGACTCACCATGTTAGGGAGTTCTCAAGTGTCCACAACTCGAGAACTTGAAATAATTTAGCGATGTTTAAACAACATAAGATTCACCTAGAATATTTGGAGGGAAGAATATTATGGCATGGACAACCCTGCTAGCAAGGGCTCCATGACTGACCAAGTTTACGCGTGCTACGACACTTACAAGACAAGTTTATATATAAGTTTATCTTGTAAAACAAGTTTATGATTACAAGTTCAAGTTTATGCTTTTGAGTTCAATTTATGTTTGTGACAAGTAACAAGTTATGTTGTCGTATGGTTGAATGTACATTTAAATTTACTAGACATACATAGCCTTGGCCATCCGGGTTAACTGCAGTATTGGTGGTAGCATATTTTTAAAACATGCATTTAGAATTAATGTATGTGACAACCCTAGCTAGTTAATCGTAGCAAGCGATAAAGTTGTTTGGTCGTCCGATGAATGATGTTACTTTCATTATAGCTCGCTCATCTAGTTTTATTTTCTTCCGGCGCGTGGTTAGGGTGCTAAGTTCTGCTCGGGTGAATGTCTGCATCCCCGGTCCTTGTCTGGTTTAAGGGTTGTGGTCCCGATCCAGAGTAGTTCCTATGCTCTTTTGTCGCTCGTCGCCTTACTTTAATTTTTGCACGTATTATCAGTTCTTCCAATATTATTCTTGAGACAAGTACGTTGGTACCGTACAAGTCTCGATATGCATTTATTTCTTATATGTCTCTTTCTGCTTATGTTGTGTTGTGGTTGGTCTATCACCTCGAGCTCCTTTGTGGTACTTCTTGCTTGGAGTTCTGACCCTACTGGCTTTGCATGGCCAGGTTACCCCGAAGTGAACCAGGATCCACTGTACTTCCAGCAAGATGGCTCGCACTCGTTGGACTGTGGTCGAAGCTCGCGAGTGGGTTTTTGTTCTTTCACCCCTCATATTGATTACTTCTTTTGTGGTATTTAACAAGGGGCAAAGTTAGCTCCTTTATTTTTGAGACTACGTGTAGTGTCCCGCTCCGCGTAGGCAATATGTACAAGTGATATCGCTTTGCTTGCTCGAGTGGAAGTCTTCTCGGAGAGTTCTCGACCGAACCATAAGACGATTGATCTATGTGAGTGGGCAGAACTGCATTCTCTGATTTTTGCACGCCTTAATAATGAATCTGAGTTTTTGAATGCTTGTTTGCTTAAGAAGATAGTTTCATAAGAAGAATGATAGAACCTGACTCTGCATGCTTAATAAGAGAACTCGTATAACTTGTCATCGAAACGAACCTGCTTGCTTAACTAGAGAATTTATATGCTTGTCTGAAAAGAGAGAGAATTTTGTCATACTAAGTCTAGAGTATAAGAAATATTGCATGCTTAGTTACACCGACACAGCTATCGAACGAACCTTTGCCATGCTAAAAAATATAAGTAAAGGAATCGCTTGAATAAGTCCCTTTGTAATATGCTAAGAAAGAGATAGATATTGCATGCTAAATATAAAATCAAAATCGTGCTTGCTATCATATGTTTTGCTTGTCTATTTTTCTATATCGAACTGCTATAAGTCTTTGATTTGTATAAGCATAGACTAATAGTGCGCCCTGAGGATACGGCCCGCAGGGGGTCTAGTGGGGTGTGCTATTAGATATGTGAGAGATGTGCTTTGTTTGACAAGATGTGTTTTGCTAGACCATATATGTTTTGCTTGATCATTTTTTTTGCTTGCATTATAGATGCTTCATATCATTGCATTGGTCTCGGACAACTTGTGCACAAAGTCTTGTCTCTCGACGTTTCCTGGGGCACTGAGAATCGCTCGGTTCCGAAGAGATTTTTGTTTCTCCCTGAGGATACGGCCCGCTGAGGGTCTAGTAGGGCGATGTGTCTATTAGTGTTGTGCAGAATCCACGATATCACATCTGCTAGTACGCGTATGTGTTGGTGAAGAGCTGAACCTTGAGTCACAGCTGCCGACACATGTGCGTGCTAGTGAAGAGCTAAACCTTGGGCGTGACACTACGGTCAACATGATGTATATATTAGGCCATGGCTGGTATATTTGATTATGTATATTTAAGTTCTGCTAGTGCAGCATTTTGTATTCACTAGCTTCATGATCATATGTGACATATAATTTGGAATACCTTTTTACTTTCATGTATGATATACTCTTGTACTTGTGTTATTGAATTAAGATTATAGGATTTGTTGGTCTTAGGACTGACGTCATAGCGTGCTAGAGTTTACCCATCTGTCTTCTAGACAACCTTAACACATTGCGGCTTACTTCGGTATTCTTCAAGGTGCGGTTGGCCATGTCAGTCCCCGTATTTACCCAATATTCTGGGAGAGGGACGTTACAAGATTTTCTTGGTGGCCCATGCAAGGTCTGTTTTCAGACTTGTGGGAGGGCTCATCTTGTTAGAATCTTAATCCTCTATAAACTTTGATTGAACTCCACTTGCAACATGCACTTCTCGTTCTCCTTGAACTTCAAACTTGCTTGACATGATTGTTCCATTCTCGTTCCTTGTTGATATCCTTGTATCCTTATCCTTCAGGGACACCCCACCTGCTCTTCCTTCTGAGGGTTTCATTGTACTGATAACTCCAACAGATCCATTAGGCCAGGGCCAGATTCTGATATTGAACCAAGGGCAAGCATCAGTAACTTTTTATCAGCCGGCTCTGCAAGTCACACATGCCCGACCAGCACAATCAGCTCCACCAGTCTTGCCGGAACAGCCAGTTCAGCCTGCTCTGTCAACCAGCCCAACCAGCCCAGACAATACCACCAGTTCTACTACTACAACCAGGGCAGGCAGGATCACAGGCTATGTTAGAGATGATCCAAGCTATGATGATGGTACAATAACAACAACAGCAATAACAACTCCAGCTTTAGCAACAAGTGGTCCAACTCTGCCAGTAATATCAGCAAGGACAAGAACATACCAATACTACTCTTTGCCAGGGAGTTAGAGTAGCACTCGAGAACAGTGAACGTTATACTCATAACTTGAAGACAAATATTAGTTGCATGCGCCGAACCAAGTTTCTCGACACAGAAGATACAGTTTCAGCAGATTCTTGGCTCCAGGACTTTGAGGCCATCCTAGATGCAACCAAGATCCCAGATGATAAGAATGTGGCAGTCGTAAAGTTATAATTATCAGATCTTGCCCGAGATTGGTAGGCAGCACAAGAAATAGCGCTTCTGAAGTCTATTGACTGGTAGATGTTCAAAGATAGATTCTAGGAGAACTATTTTCACATAACCGCCAAGTTTCAGCTCCAGCAGCAGTTCATCAACCTTCGCCAGAATACATGATCGGTCGACCAGTATGCGGTCGAGTTTTGTCGACTTAGCCGATTTGCTCCTCATATGGTAGCTTTCGAGAAAGACCGAGCCATGAGATTTGAGCAAGGGTTACATCTATAGCTCCAATAATTTATGTTGGGTCATAATTATACCACCTAAGATGCTGTATTCAGGGCAGCTAAGTCCCAAGAACTTACCAGCCAGAGATTAGTAGCAAGGACCGGAGGCCAGAAGAGGTTGCACTTATCCCTGAGAAGCACCCGTATTCAATTATTACCTCCCGTACCAGCAGTCAGAACTCCTCGCCCGCCAGTACCTCCAACCTCCACAGTAACCTCAGTACAATCTACCAGGTAGTCTGTATCAGCAGGATACAGCCACTACGACCAGCCAGGGCACACCAAAGAACAATGTAGGAGTGCCAATGGCCAGTGTCTCAGATATGGGGCATTCGACCACCTGTGGTTCATGTTCACTCATGTAACCAGAAACTTCTTCAGTCCGACAGTTACTAGCTCTGCCTCGGGCAACGATTAAGGCCCGCGAGGACCAGTATTAGCAGTTTGACCCCTAGCCCAGCGTCCTCTTCCGATGCAGACTCATCAGTTCCAGCAGTAACGTCCGGCGCAGTATGCGCAAGTTCAATAAGCCCAACCAGCAAGACAGAACCAGCAGCAAGTCAGAGCCACAGCCCTTGGACGATTGTCTGACGAAATATTTGATAACCTGGAGCAGTTGTTAGCCGAAGGCGCTACAATTATAGGTAAGGTTTTTGATCTCTCTTTAACTTGTCTCGTTCTTGGGTTCTTGTCGAACGATCTTCTGTTCCGATGCATTCGAAATATGATAGTCGTTTCGATCCTTCGTGAGCAAATGGCGAGTTCATCGTCCCGCTCTTCTTCCTTCATGACTCATGGTGCATGGTATCTATCATGAGTCCCAACTGCGAAGGTATATCCTGTATTAGAGTTATGTCCTCGATATAGTCGTTGGTACTGACTTACCTCCAGGCGTGGCTCTTGTCCATTTGTGTGAGTCAGCATAGATAAGCGAGAACAAGTTCCTATTCGACTGACTCAGGAGTATATGTATCCATAAGCCTCCATTTCCCTTTGTGTTACTTTTGTGCATTTATTCATTAGTTACTTTTGCAACTATCTTTTCTATTTTAGTTATTTGTTAGTGTAATCATTGAATTATGGTTTGATTTCTTATGCTTTCTCATGTGTTCCATCTCGATAAGCCTTGGTAAAATTTCGAGGACGAATTTTTCTAAGGAGGGTAGAGATGTCACACCCGATTCCAGATTTAGTATTTTTTGAATTTTTTGAATTTAATTTTTTTCTTATATTGTATTCCTGCTATATTTCTCATGTTGGTTCCTGTTATTTTTTTTTGAGAGAGACTTCTGAGACCAGTAGAATATCCATTTGCATTGCCATATGCCCGATTTAGGACCTGCATATAGAATAGACCCTTGGTCCGGTTCATTTTGGGTAAACCCATGACTAAATTCTTTTATCTCCTCTCTTAGTATATATATGAGAGCTTTTCTCTCTCCTCTCTTTCTTCTTCTTTATTTTTATTCCCCTATTTCTTCTCTCCCTCAAGCTCCCTCTAACCCTAACCTTAAGGAAAGTTGTTGCGACTTGGACCGTGAGAGGTAGAGGCTACGAGCCATACAAGGCAAGTACATCTTGCTCAATGGTGAAGTCATAAATTTTTGAATTTTTATATATGTTATTGTTTTAAAAATATATTTCATGGAAAATGTTCTCCTTGAGTTGCTGATCATGTTTAGTTATTGGAGTTTTAGATTTTGATGTATAGATTTTTGTAGATCTGAATTTCAAGTTTAGGGTTTCTATGTGTTCCATGAGTTTTCCTTGGTTTTGATCTATTAAAACTTAGTGTTTTCGAAAACTAGTGGTTTCTTATGTTAGAGCATTTCATTTCGTGCAATTTGGCTTTTGTTTCACTTGATTTGGAGTTAAAATAAAAATTTTATGAAGAAAACAAAATTTTAGTTTTTGGAGCTTTCGGCCATGGTTGAACCTACTTTTGGAGAAGACAAAGTCTTTATGCTGCCAGCAAGCTATATGGATGAGAGTGCCAGGCGGTCCGAGAGGGTTATGCGGCCTGAACTTTTACCGCATACTGACTACATGTGTCCATCTTGTTGGACGTATGACTGAATATTTACACATATGTCCTTTAACACCTTGTGCTTTCACTCGCTGAACGAATAAAAAATTTGCTAAGTCCATGCGTTCAGTGGGTGCATGCAGCCAGAGATTCCATGCGGCCAATGGGTTCTTGCAGCCAGAGAGTCCAGCGGCCAGTGAGTCCATGCGGCCAGGAATTCTTGTGTGCATTTTTGTGTTCCTTGTTGTTATGTTCTCTCAGTAATTTCTTTTAGAGATTATTGTTGTGTGCTTCCTTATGTTGATGCAAGTTTATGATACCAGACAAAGTTTCACATATAAGTTCACAAGACAAGTTTATGTACAAGTTCACAATCCTCATGACACCGTGGAAATATTGTGTATGAAAATCCATTGCATTTGGCAGCGGGCAATCAATTGTGAGTATTATTCGGTGTATCGCGTGTCGCAAATACGATAACTTATAAAAAGTTCATACTCGCGACTCTTCATTTTAGGGACTTCTCAAGTGTCCATGACTCGAGAACTTAAAATAATTTAACAATGATTAAACAAGATAAGATTCACCTAGAACATTGGGAGGGAAGAATATTGTGGCATGGACAACCCTGCTAGGCAAGGGCTCCATGACTGACCAAGTTTACCCGTGTTACGACACTTACAAGACAAGTTTATATACAAGTTTATGTTGTAAAACAAGTTTATGATTACAAGTTCAAGTTTATGCTTTTGAGTTCAATTTTTGTTTATGACAAGTAACAAGTTAAGTTATTGTATGGTTGAATATGCATTTAAATTTACTAGACAAGCATAGCCATGGCCATTCGGGTTAACTGCAGTGTCGGTGGTAGCAATATTCTTAAAACTTGCATTTAGAATTAATGTCTGTGACCACCCTAGCTAGTTAATCGTACCAAGCCGTAAAGTTATTTTGTCGTCCGATAAATGATGTTACTTTCATTATAGCTCGCTCTTCTAGTTTTATTTTCTTCCGGCCCATGGTTAGGGTGCTAAGTTCTTCTCGGGTGAAGGTTTGCAACCCCGGTTCTTGTTTGGTTTAAGGGTTGTGGTCCCGATCTAGAGTAATTCCTATGATATCTTGCCGCTCGTCGCCTTACTTTCATTTCTGCACTTATTATCAATTCTTCTAGTATTATTCTTGAGACCAGTACATTTGTACTGTACAAGTCTCGATCTGCATTTATTTTTTATATATCTATTTCTGCTTATGTTGTGATGTGGTTGGTCTATCACCTCGAGCTCCTTTGTGGTACTTCTTGCTTGGTGTCTTGACCCCACTAGCTTTGCATGGCCATTTTACCCCAAAGAGAACCAGGATCCACCGCACTTCCAGCAAGATGGTTCACACTCGTAGGACTGTGGCCGAAGCTCGCGAGTGATTTTCCTTATTTCACCCCTCGTCTTAATTACTTCTTTTGTGGTATTTAGCAAGGGGCAGAGTTAACTCCTTATATTTTTGAGACTACTGTCAACATGATGTATATATTAGACCATGGCTGATATATTTGATCATGTATATTTAAATTCTGCTAGTGCAACATTTTGTATTCACTAACTTCATGATCATATATGACATATAATTTGGGATGCCTCTTTACTTTCATGTATGATATACTCTTGTGCTTGTGTTATTGGATTGAGATTATAGGATTTGTCGGCCTTAGGACTAATGTCATAGCATGCTAGAGTTCATCCATCTGTCTTCTAGACAACCTTAACACAATGTGGCTTACTTCGGTATTCTGCAAGGTGCGATTGGCCATGTCAGTTCCCGTATTTAACAAGTATTCTGGGAGCGGGGCGTTACAAGATTTTCTTGGTGGCCCATGCAAGGTCTATTTTTCAGACTTGTGGGAGGACTCATCTTGTTAAAATATCAATCCTTTATAAACTTCGATTGAACTCCACTTGCAACATACACTTCTCGTTCTCCTTGAACTTCAAACTTGCTTGACAAAATTATTCCATTCTCGTCCCTTGTTGATATCCTTGTGTCCTTATCCTTTAGGGACACCCCACATGCTCCTCCTTCCGAGGGTTCCATTGCACCGATAACTCCAGCAGATCCAGTAGGCCAGGGCCAGATTCTGATATTTAACCAAGGGCAAGCATAAGTAGCTTTTTATCAGTCGGCTATGCAAGTCATGCATACCCGACCAACATAATTAGCTCCACCGGTCTTGCCGGAATAGCAAGTTCAGCCTGCTTCATCATTCATACCAGCCCAGCCAGCCCAGACAATACCACCAGTTCTACCAGTACAACCAAGGCAGACAGGCGCAGGACTATGTTAGAGATGATCAAGATATGATGATGGTACAATAACAACAACAGCAATAATAACTCCAACTTCAGCAACAAGTGGTCCAACTCTGCCAATAATTTGCCAGGGAGTTAGAGTAGCACTCGAGAACAATAAGCGTTATAATCATAACTCAATGAGCAATATTAGCCGCATGCGCCCAATCAAGTTCCTCAACATAAAAGATGCAGTTTTAGCAGATTTTTGGCACTAGGACTTTGAGGCCATCCTGGATGCATCCAAGACCCCAAATGATGAGAAAGTGGTAGTCGTAAAGCTACAATTATCATATCTTGCCCGAGATTGGTGGGCAACACAAGAATAGCGCTTCCGAAGTCCATTGACTGGCATACGTTCAAGGAGAGCTTCCAGGAGAAGTATTTTACAACCGCCAAGTTTCAGCTCCAATATCAGTTTATCAAGCTCCGTCAGAACACAAGATTAGTCGACCAGTATGCAGTCGAGTTTTGCCGACATAGCCGATTTGCTCCTCATATGGTAGCTTCCGAAGAAGACCGAGCCAAGAGATTTGAACAAGGGTTACATTTAGAGCTCTAGCAATTTACGGTGGGTCATAATTATACTACCTACGATGCAGTACTCAGGGCAATTAGGTCCAAGAAATTATCGGCCAGAGATTAGTAGGAAGGAACGGAGGCCAGAAGTGGTCGCATTCATCCCTGAGAAGCACCAGTATTCAGTCATCACCTTCCATACCGGCAGTAAGAACTCCTCACCCTCCAGTACCTTCAATCTCCATAGTAACCTTAGTACAATCTACCAGGCAGTTTGTATCAGCAAGATGCAGCCACTACAGCAAGCCAGGGGGCACCAAAGAACAGTGTAGGAGGGCCAATGGTCAGTGTCTCAGATGTGGGGCATCTGACCACCTGATTAGTTTATGTCTACTCATGTATCCAGAGACTTCTTCAGTCAGATAGTTACTAGCTCTGCCTCGGGCAGCAATTGAAGGCCCGCGAGGACCAGTGCTAGCAGTTCGACCCTTAGCCCTGCGTCTTCTTCCTACGTAGAGTTAGCAGTTCCAGCAGCAACGTTTGACGCAATATGTGTAAGTTCAGCAAGCCCAACCAGCAAGACAAAACCAGCAGCAAGTCAGAGCCATAGCCCCTGGACGATGGCCTAACAAAATATTTGGCAACCTAGATCAGTTGTTATCCGAAGGCGCTACAATTGTGGGTAAGATTTTTGAGCTCTCATTAGCTTGTCTCATTCTTGGGTTCTTGTCGAACGATCTCCTGTTCTGACGCATTCAAAATACGATAGTCATTTCGATTATTTGTGAGCAAAATATGAGTTCATCGCCCCACTCTTCTGCCTTCGTGACTCGTGGTATGTGGTGTTTATCATGCATCCCGACTGCGAAGGTATGTCCTAGATTAGAGTCATGCCCTCGATATAGTCGTTGGTACCGACTTACCTCCAAGCTTGGCTTTTGTCCATTTGTGTGATTCAGTATAGACAAGCGAGGATGAGTTCCTATTCTACTGACTCAGGAGAATATGTATACATATGCCTCCATTTTCCTGTGTGTTGCTTTTGTGCATTTATTTATTAGTTACTTCTGCAGCTATCTTTTCTATTTTAGTTATTCGCTTAGTGTAATCATTGAATTGTGATTTGATTTCTTGAGCTTACTCGTGTGTTCCATCTCGAGAAGCCTTGGGAAAATTCTGAGGATAAAAATTTTCTAAGGAGGGTAGAGATGTCACACCCGATTCCAGATTTAGTATTTCTTGAATTTCTAGAATTTAAATTTTCTTATAATGTATTCCTGCTGTATTTCTCATGTTAGTTTCTGTCATTTTTTTTTTTTGAGAGAGAGACTACCTGAGACTAGTAGAATACCTATTGGCATTGCCAAAGGCCCAGTTTAGGACCCGCATGTAGATTGAACCCTTGGTTCGGTTTATTTTGGGTGAACCCATGACTAAATCCTTTTCTCTCCTCTCTTAGTATATATGAGAGCTTTTCTCTCTCCTCTCTTTCTTCTTCTTTATTTTCATTCCCCTCTTTCTCCTCTCCCTTAAGCTCCCTCTAACCGTAACCCTAAGAAAAAGTTGATGCGACTTGGACCGTGAGAGGTAGAGGCTAGGAGCAACCCAAGGCAAGTACATCTTGTAAAACCCCTATTCCTAGAAACCGTAATTACTTTTATTATTATTAATTATTAATTATTAATTTAATTATGTTAATTAGTGGATAATTAGGAGAAATAGATTTTTATTAATTTTTATTTTAGGTGTTGGTGCACTTAGGGGATTTATGGGACCATCAGGAATTTTTTCAAATTTATTTCATGTAGGAGACCCCTTGAGCAGTTGCTAGCTTAATGGTGTGCATTAGTATAATTCTAGATTTTTTCTATGAGTATATACGTATATATAAATATATATTTTAAAGGAATATGTAAAAGAGAAAGAAAGGAAAAAAAACATAAACTATTAATAACCATAACCATATACAACTATTACAACTTTTGCTACCAACCCAACCATGCAGCAAATGCCTTTTGCTACCAACCCACCCTATGCTACACCCGCTGTTAATAACCCTTAGCAACAAAGCCAGCAAGGACCCGCCCAAGCAATACACCCATTTAAGTAGAACCCCCCCCCCCCCCGCGCGGCCTTTTACTAAACCGGATTCCCCCTTCTCCCTCGTATATATTTATATATATATATCATTATTCCATCTAAAACCTAACCCTAAATCATCTAAACCCTTCCTCTTCCAATCTAAACCTAGAGAGAAATGCCACAACAACCGGAGTACCCCGCCAGGCCGTCCAAAATAATCCCGACGACCGCGACCCCGCGCACTATAGATTTCCGCAGCGAGGTACCTGTGTTCAGGAGTTATTTTTCGTCTTCTCGCTCAACCAAACGCCACCCCGTCTTCACCGGTATGCCCCCCCTTAACCCTCTTCCATATCTGTGTGATAGTAGACCTCGAACAACGCATAACCATAGGCAAAATTAGCGCCAAAGTTGGCAGAAATAGACCAAATTCTGGGATCGCAGAAAACTGTGGTGATCACCCATGCTTCCGAGTTCGTATCTCCCACCACAGAGATCCGAATTCGATGATTCTTTTTGGTATGCGTAGACCACTTGACCTAGTTTAATTTCTGTTAAGTAACCCTAGATTATTAACTGCTGTAGACAGAATTAAATTTGTTGGAAATCCCGCGAACACACTTTTCCAAATTTCTAAAAGTTGTGAAATAGAGCACGCCCCGCCAAACGGGACCGCCCTGTCGTATACCAAGTATACCGAATGGTGCGCGTAGCGTAACCGGATATGTGAGAGTTCGCAGAAACTGATTCGGATGCGTGTGCACGTCGAAAATGGCCCATATCCGCGGACAAACCCCATATCGCAACTTTTGCGAAAGTCGCACGCATTTTGTGCATGCTCGTCAGATTTTGACGAAACTTGTGCCACTGGACTCGTGGTAACGTGTTGGTCCTGTGACCCAATTTTTACGTAATTCTGAGACAGTTGACCAAGTCGCCAATTGGCGGGCCCTACGGTTGACTTTTTGGGCATACCGTTGGATTCGTATTGACATCTATAGTTTGTTTGACCTATAATTTGTCCCATTTAGAGACTGTTACCCTTGGCACATTTTTCGGTGCAAAGTGGGCCACATGTGGATCTACTTTTACCCGAAAAAACTGTTTTGCCCCTGTGTCCAAATTGGACGAAAAGGAAGTGCTATTTAGCTATTTTGCTTATTCTGGGAACGTTGGTGACATCTATTTCAGCATCCGGAGATATTTATTCTGAGGCCATAGCTTCTGATCCTGTGTGCTTGACTTCTGGACAGTACACCTTGCAGCTTTCTTACCAGGCAAGATACCTTGCCAAATTGCTTACAGTATTTTACATGCTTAGCATATTTATGTATATTTATTGTATTTCTGTATATTTTTTGCATGTGTAGTTTTCTTTCAGTCATTACTATGTATTAGATATGTTGACACACACATGGCACTTAGTATCATGAGAGGACAATCATTAGGCGTATGGGATTTTAACCACTCTGGTAAATCGTAGTATATAGTTCGCACTACGGGAGTGTGTCCGATGGTCGCTACTCCCGAGGTATGTCGATTGATAGAGTAATGAGGGTCGCTACCCCCGAGGTATGTCGGCTGATGATGTTCACTGACGTGTGTGTGAGTGTGAGATTCAGATCGAGTAGCCTACCCTTGCCCATACGTCAAAAAGTTGTCCTCATTGCATTCATATAGATTGTCTTGTACAACGTACTTATATATTTTCAATCATTATGCATGTTTACTATATTCAAATTCGCTTGCTTCTATGTATCTTGTTACGTCCCTCTGAGGACCTGGTCCCTTTCCAGGTGTATCTGTTCTTGAGTATTCGCATGAGCGCTGATTCAGATGGTTATATATGTTTCGAGGATGTCTACTCTTCGAGCCTGTGATTGTTAGCTGGTATTCGTATATTATGTTTAGTGTTGTACTTTTCCATTCGAGTTGGTAGTGGATTTGTTTCCATCCAACTAAAATCTTTAGATACTTCTTATATTGAGATCTAGTTTCATAGATACTGGTTATTTATTTATATTTGATTTTCGTGGATGAGATTTAGATTGTACCCTGTGACTTGTGATACATTTTATACCACTTGTGGATTGATATTCATATTACAGCGTACGTGTGGATTTTGGTTTCCATATATTAGAGTTGCCATATCTATACGGTTGGCATGCTAACGTGTCCTAGTCCTACGTACTTTTGGGACTGGGGCGTGATATATTTTTATGGTGGCCCATGCAGGTCGAGAGCATATTGTCTCGGTTATGTTATTGTACCGAACAAGCCTGCACCTAGGAATAGAGTATAGGATCTCATCCATAATTGACTATGATTCGCTCTCCTTCCAATCCATTCTATCTGAATAATTGCATCCTGCTTGATTCCTGTACTTCCCTAATAGTTCTTTGAGTATAGCCTTATGCTAGAATATAGGAACCCATGTTATTAGGATGATAATTATGGTAGCACACCTATTAAGAATACAACAAGAATATAGACACATCACTAAGTTTAGAATATCTAGTGAACCCTAGAATTCCTTATCTATAGATTGGTTTACCATTACCCCTTGATGTATTATGAAGACTTAAGAGTAGTATAGACGCTACTAGAGTTAGTTAGAAGTTTTGCCATAATATTTGACCCTAGTATTGAGGAACCAAACCAAAATTGAATATTAGGACTGAACCTAACCTTCATAGTTAGATAGTATTGGAGAACTATAAACTTAGATCATTGTCTTATTAGTAGCAGACAGTACCTTAGAAAGTCAAGAGCAATGAATATAACATTTCTCTTGATCATACCTCGAACATAACAAATAGCATACCACTCCTCCTTAGAAAACCATGATGCTATCTAGAGCCCTCTATTTTAATTTTATATATTGTTCCTCTGCGACCTTAGCGTTCGCTAATTGCGCGATGACTAAATTTTGTTCCTCTATTCTTCATCTTTCAACTCGTGCCATCTGACACTTTTGATTGTAGGCCAGGTGATTTATTCTGTGTTAAGGACATATAGTTGCTGGGATTCTAGTTGTTAATGTTAAATTTTAAAATTATGTGATTAGTAGTTAGAACTTGATGGTTTAAGCTATTCTTGTAAATTGAGACCTAGTGCTTATCCCTTAGTTTTAAATTGCGTAATATGTACCCCACCTCAATACGAGTTATATTCCCTTTCCCTTGAGGCCAGTAACTGTTCCATTCTTACTAGTGACACTTGCTCTATGAGCACTATGATTAAGACTTAAGACAACCATGACCTATGTAATGTAAGAGGATACCCTAATAAGTACCGAGACCCTTTCTCGTAGACCTTAACAGGAGTTCTACGATATCCTTAAGACAATTATAGTATTAGTTATTGTTATAAGTTGGGTAGTATACCTCACAACATAGTATCACTTAGTCTTTTGACCTATTATTGAAGTATGAATGAACAACATTAACTATATGCTAGCTTAGGACGACAGTATTTTTTTTCCAGACTGTAGAACTTAGAGGCTATACCCCTACTTTGTCGACTATCGACTTAGACAATAAATTAGTATGACAACCGTAGAGATTATGGAGTCTTATCTTTTGTGAACTTGAATTGTTATGTACCTTCTTTCATCATAATCCAGTATATTTATGTTATTGTACTACCTTGACTTATGCTGCTATTATAGCCTAGTTTTTGCAAGCTTATTCTTTTATCGAGCTTGCTCATGACATATGTATTATTGGGTGCACACAATGATATAATTGCCTAATCAGAATCGGTGTATTAAGGTCTAGCTAACCTTAGTGCGCTTGGTTCGCTCTTTGTATAACTACTTTACATGGATTGAGATATATGGTAGTAGACGGATATACTTGCCCCTAGACATGTCTGACACATCGTATCGGTTACATAACTGTACTGATACGAGCATATAAATAGAAAATTACCAAAAATAGGATTTTAATCCACAACTGTCCTGACAACTCTCTTTTCGAATTCTTTAATCTCTTTAAACCTCGTACTTGTATTCTGTCACCTTCACCTTGAATTCTTTATTATTGCTCTCCGTCTTCCCTTATTTCGGAAAGACGAAACCTCGTGCTTGGTATAAGTTGACACACTGATAATACTAGGTATACCCCATAGGGCTAATCATATGACTTAGTGACTCTCTTTTATAATTGATTAAGGGCATATCATAGGTGATATGTTTGGTGTTAAAATCTTGAGAATTGAATAACATGATTAATAAATTGAGGAATAGTTTTTCAAGATGTATAGCCTTAGGTGATAGATGGATAAATTTTAAGTTCGGTAGATTGTGAACCCCTCACCCAAAATTAGACCTACTTGGCTGAGATAGTGAGACTAAGGTTAGATTGAGTCCAGTTAGAGATAGAACACGATATTTTTATTTAATTTTGCAATAATTATATCACTTAGCGTCTCTTACCGTACTTCGATAATTGGAGCACTACACTAGCCACTGCCTTCCTACAAATTTCATACCCTTATCCTAGACGTGCCCATTATCCAATTCTCATCTTTGTACAACTTTTTAATTATTGGGCGCTTTCATGCAAAAGAGCATTTAGGTGTCCACACCATTGGACATGACACATGAAGAAACCTATTTTTCGCTCAAGTGGATTTTCCCATAATTTTTTGGAATGTGTAACTCGCAACATCGCCAACTCCTTTAAACCTAGCCTTGCATTTAAACAATACAAATCTTATACCATCATTGAATTTCTATCGTGGCTTTATTTTAATTTCAAGGACAATTTTTTTTTTTAAGTTGGGTAGAATATAAAACCCCTATTCCTAGAAACCGTAATTACTTTTTATTATTATTAATTATTAATTTAATTGTAGTAATTAGGACTAATTAGGATAAATAGATTTTTATTAATTTTTATTTTAGGTGTTGGTGCACTTAGGGGATTTATGGGACCATCAGGAATTTTTTCGAATTTATTTCATGTAGGAGACCCCTTGAGCAGTTGCTAGTTTAATGGTGTGCATTAGTATAATTCTAGATTTTTCCTATGCGTATATACGTATATATAAATATATATATACATATATATTTTAAAGGAATATATAAAAGAGAAAGAAAGGAAAAGAAAAAGAAAAAAATAAAAATAAAAACAAACACAAACTATTAATAACCATAACCATATACAACTATTACAACTTTTGCTACCAACCCAACCATGCAGCAAAGGCCTTTTGCTACCAACCCACCCTATGCTACACCCGCTACTAATAACCCTTAGCAACAAAGCCAGCAAGGACCCGCCCAAGCAATACACCCATTTTAGTAGAACCCCCCCCCCCCCCGCAGCCTTTTACTAAACCGGATTCCCCCTTCTCCCTCGTATATATTTATATATATCATTATTCCATCTAAAACCTAACCCTAAATCATCCAAACCCTTCCTCTTCCCACCTAGACCTAGAGAGCACCGCCACCGCAGCCGGAGAACCCTGCCAGGCCGTCCAAACCAATCCCGACGATCGCGACCCCGTACACTGCAGATTTCCGCAGCGAGGTACCTATGTTCAGGAGTTGTTTTTCGTCGCCTCGCTCAACCAAATGCCACACCGTCTTTATCGGTATGCTCACCCTTTAACCCTATTCCATATCTGTATGATAGTAGATCTCGAACAACGCGTAACCATAGGCGAAAATAGCGCCAAAGTTGGCAGAAATAGACCAAATTCTGGGGTCGCAAAAAACTGTGGTGATCACCCATGCTTCCGAGTTCGTATCTCCTACCACAGAGATCCGAATTCGATGATTCTTTTTGGTATGCATAGACCACTTGACCTAGTTTAATTTCTATTAAATAATCCTAGATTATTAACTACTGTAGACAGAATTAAATTCATTGAAAAACTCGGCAACACACTTTTCCAGATTTCTAAAAGTTATGAAATGTAGCACGCCCCGCCAAAAGGGACTGCCCCATCGTGTACCAAGTATACCAAACGGTGCGCGTAGCATAACCGGACACGTAAGATTTCGTAAAAACTGATTCGGACGTGTGTGCGCGTCGAAATTAGCCCGTATTCGCGGACACATCCCGTGTCCCAACTTTTGCGAAAGTTGTGCGCATTTTGTGCACGCTCGTCAGATTGCGACAAAACTTATGCCACTGGAATCGTGGTAACGTGCTGGTCCTATGACCCAATTTTCACGCAATTCTGAGATAGTTGACCAAGTCGTCAATTGGCGAGCCCTACGGTTGACTTTTTGGGCGAAATTACGTTCGGCCCATCGAAATTCACATTTGGACATACCGTTGGTTTCGTATTGACATCTAGAGTTTGTTTGACCTATAATTTGTCCCATTTAGAGACTGTTATCCTTGGCACATTTTTCGGTGCAAAGTGGGCCATACGTGAACTCCACTTTTACCCGAAATTATCGTTTTGTACCTGTGTCCAAATTGGACGAAAGGAAAGTGCTTTTTAGCTATTTTGCTTATTCTGGGAATGTTGGTGACATCTATTTCAGCATCCGAAGATATTTATTCTGAGGCCATCGCTTCTGATCCTGTGTGCTTGACTTCTGGACAGTACACCTTGCAGCTTTCTTACCAGACAAGATACCTTGCTAAATTGCTTACAGTATTTTGCATGCTTAGCATATTTCTGTATATTTATTGCATTTATGTATATTTCTTGCATGTGTAGTTTTCTTTCAGTCATTACTATGTATTAGATATGTTGACACACACATGACACTTAGTATCATGAGAGGACAATCATTTGGCGTATGGGCTTTTAACCACTCTGGTAAACCGTAGTATATAGTTAGCACTACGGGAGTATGTCTGATGGTCGCTACCCCAGAGGTATGTCGATTGATGGAGTCACGAGGGTCGCTACCCCCGAGGTATGTCGGCTGATGATGTTCACTGACGTATATGTGAGTGTGAGATTTAGATCGAGTAGCCTACCCTTGCCCATACGTCAAAAAGTTGTCCTCATTTGTATTCATATAGATTGTCTTGTACAGCGTACTTATATATTTTCAATCATTATGCATGTTTACTGTATTTAATTGGCTTGCTTCTATGTATCTTGTTACGTCCCTCTGAGGACCTGGTCCCTTTCCAGGTGTATCTGTTCTTGAGTATTCGCATGAGCTCTGATTCGGATGGTTATATATGTTTCGAGGATGTCTACTCTTCGAGCCCGTGATTGTTAGCTGGTATTCGTATATTGTGTTTATTGTGTTGTACTTTTCTATTCGAGTTGGTAATGGATTTGTTTCCATCCAATTATCATCTTTAGATACTTCTTATATTGAGATCTAGTTTCATAAATACTGGTTATTTATTTATATTTGATTTTCGTGGATGAGATTTAGATTGTACCCTATGACTTGTGATACATTTTATACCACTTGTGGATTGATATTCATATTACAGCGTACGTGTGGATTTTGGTTTCCATATATTGGAGTTGCCATATCCATACGGCTAGCATGCTTACGTGTCCTAGTCCTACGTACTTTTGGGACTGGGGCGTGACACATCTTGCTCAATGGTGAAGTCATAAATTTTTGGATTTTTATATATCTTGTTGTTTTAAAAATATATTTGATGGAAAATGTTCTCCTTGAGTTGCTGATCATGTTTAGTTCTTGGAGTTTTAAATTTTGATGTATAGGATTTTGTAGATATGAGTTTCAAGTTTAGGATTTCTATGTGTTCCATGAGTTTTCGTTGGTTTTGATCTATTAAAACTTAGTGTTTTTTAAAACTAGTGGCTCCTTATGTTAAAGCATTTTATTTCGTGCAATTTGGCTTTTATTTCACTTAATTTGTAGTTAAAATGAAGTTATACAAGTGTCATTGAACACCTTGTGCTTTCACTTGTTGAACGAATAAAAATTTGCTAAGTCCATGCGGCCATTAGGTGCATTCGGCAAAGAGTCCATGCGGCCAGTGGGTGAATGCGGCCAGAGAGTCCATACTGCTAGTGAGTCCATGCGGCCAAAGAGTCCATGCGGCCAGTGGGTGCATGCGTCTAGAGAGTCCATGCGGCCAGTGAGTCCGTACGGTCAGTGGATGCATGCGGCCAGAGAGTCCATGCAGCCAGTAAGTCCATGCGACCAAAATTTCTTGTGTGCATTTTTGTGTTTCATGTTGTTATATTCTCTCTGTAATTTCTTTTAGTGATTATTATTGTGTGCTTCCTTATGTCGATGTAAGTTTATGATACCAGACAAGTTTTGTATGTAAGTTCACAAGGCAAGTTTATGTACAAGTTCATAATCCTCACGACACCTTGGAAATATTGTGTATAAAAATTCATTACATTTAGCAGCGGGCAATCAAATGTGAGTATTGTCTGGTGTATCACATGTCGCGAATATGATAACTCATGAAAAACTCGTACTCGCGACTCGTCATTTTTGGGAGTTCTTAAGTGTCCACAACTCGAGAACTTAAAATAATTTAGCAATGATTAAACAAGATAATATTCTCCTAGAATATTGGGAGGAAAGAATATTGTGGCATGGACAACCCTGCTAGACAAGGGCTCCATGACTGACCAAGTTTACACATGCTACGACACTTACAAGACAAGTTTATATACAAGTTTATGTTGTAAAACAATTTTATGATAAAAAGTTCAAGTTTATGCTTTTGAGTTTAATTTTTGTTTGTGACAAGTAACAAGTTATGTTGTTATATGGTTGAATGTGCTTTTAAATTTACTAGACAAGCATACCCTTTGCCATCCGGGTTAACTGCAGTATCGGTGGTAGTAATATTCTTAAAATATGCATTTAGAATTAATGTTTGTGACAACGCTAGCTAGTTAATCATAGCAAGCCGTAAAGTTGTTTGGCCGTCCAATGAATAATGTTACTTTTATTATAGCTTGCTATTCTAGTTTTATTTTCTTCCGGCGCGTGATTAGGGTGCTAAGTTCTGCTCGGGTGAAGGTCTGCAACCCCGATCCTTATTTAGTTTAAGGGTTGTGGTCCCGATCCAGAGTAAATCAAATGCTCTTTTGCCGCTCGTCGTCTTACTTTTATTTCTGTATTTATTATGAGTTATTCCAGTATTATTCTTGAGACAAGTACGTTGTACCGTACAAGTCTCGATCTGTATTTATTTCTTATATGTCTCTGTCTGCTTATGTTGTGATATGATTGGTCTATTACCTCGAGCTCCTTTGTGGTACTTCTTGCTTGGGGTTCTGACTCCACTGGCTTTGCTTGGCCAGGTTACTCCGAAGAGAACCAGGATCCACCGTACTTCTAGCAAGATATCTCACACTCATAGGACTGCGGCCGAAGCTCGTGATGGGTTTCCTTCTTTCACCCCTCGTCTTCATTACTTCTTTTGTGGTGTTTAGCGAGGGGTAGAGTTAGCTTCTTATATTTTTGAGACTATGGTCAATATGATGTATATATTAGACCATGGCTGGTATATTTAATCATGTATATTTAAATTTTGCTAGTACAGCATTTTGTATTCACTAGCTTTATGATCATATACGATATTTAATTTGGGACACCTCTTTACTTTCATGTATGATATACTCTTGTACTTGTGTTGTTGGAATGAGATTATAGGATTTGTCGGCCTTAGGACTGACGGCATAGCATGCTAGAGTTCACCCATATGTCTTCTAGACAACCTTAACCTATTACGGCTTACTTCGGTATTCTGCAAGGTGCGGTTGGCCATGTCAGTCCCTATATTTATCACATATTCTAGGAGCGGGGCGTGACAAGGTTTTCTTGGTAGCCCATGCAAGGTCTGTTTTCAGACTTGTTGGAGGACTTGTCTTGTTAGAATATCAATCCTCTATAAACTTTGATTGAACTCCACTTACAGCATGCACTTCTCGTTCTCCTTGAACTTTAAACTTGCTTGACATGATTGTTCCATTCTCGTCCCTTGTTGATATCCCTGTATCCTTATCCTTCAGGGATACCCCACATGTTCCTTCTTTCGAGGGTTTCGTTGTACCGATAACTCCAGCAGATCTAGTAGGCCAGGGCCAAATTCCGATATTGAACTAAGGGTAAGTGTCAGTAGCTTTTCATCAGCCGGCTATGCAAGTCACGCATGCCCGACCAGCACAATCATCTCCACCAGTCTTACCGGAACAGCCAGTTCAGCCTGCTCCGTCATTCTTACCAGCCCAATCAGCCTAGACAATACCACAAATTCTACTACTACAACTAGGGCAGGCAGGATCGCAGGCTATGTTAGAGATGATCCAAGCTATGATGATGGTACAACAACAATAACAACAATAACAACTCCAGCTTTAGCAACAAGTGGTCCAACTCTGCCAGTAATTTTAGCAAGGTTAAGAACATACCAACACTACTCTTTTCTAGGGAGTTAGAGTAGCACTCGAGAACAGTGGGCATTATACTCATAAATCGACGACCAATGTTAGTCGCATCGGCCCAACCAAGTTTTTTGACACAAAAGATGCAGTTTGAGCAGATTCTTGGCTCCCGGACTTTGAGGCCATCCTGGATGCAACCAAGATCCCAGATGGTGAGAAGGTGGCAGTCGTAAAGTTACAATTATCAGATCTTACCTGCGATTGGTGGGTAGCACAAGAAATAGCGATTCTGAAGTCCATTGACTGGAAGACGTTCAATAAGAGCTTCCACGAAAAGTATTTTTACACAACCGCCAAGTTCCAGCTCCAGTAGCAGTTCATCAACCTCCGCCAGAATACAAGATCGGTCGACCAGCATGCGGTCGAGTTTTGCCCACTTAGCCGATTTCCTCCTTATATGGTAGCTTCCGAGAAAGTTCGAGCCAAGAGATTTGAGCAAGGGTTACATCTAGAGTTCCAACAATTTACCGTGGATCATAATTATACCACCTATGATGCAGTACTCAGGGCAGTTAGGTCCCAAGAAATTGTCGGCCAGAGATTAGTAGCAAGGATCGGAGGCCAGAAGTGGTCTCACTCATCCCTGAGAAGCACCAGTATTCAGTCATCACCTCCTGTACCAGTAGTCAACACTCCTTGCCCGCAAACACCTCCAACCTCCAAAGTATCCTCAGTATAATCTACCAGGCAGTCTGTATAAGAAGGATGCAGCTACTATAGCAGGCCAAGGCACACCAAAGAACAGTGTAGGAGGGCCAATGGCCAGTGTCTCAGATATAGGGCATCCGACCACTTGATTGGTTCATGTCCACTCATGTACCCAGAGACTTCTATAGTCCGACAGTTACCAGCTCTGCCTCGGACAGCGATTGAAGGCCCGCGAGGACCAGTATTAGCAGTTCGACCCCTAGCCCAGCGTCTTCTCCCAACGCAGAGTCAACAGTTCCAGCAGCAACGTCCGGCGTAGTATGCGTAAGTTCAGCAAGCCCAAACAACAAGACAAAACCAGCAGCAAGTCAAAGCCATAGCCCTTGGACGATGGCTTGACAAAATATTTGGCAACCTAGAGCAGTTGTTAGCCGAAGACGCTATAATTATGGGTATAATTTCTAAGCTCTCTTTAGCTTGTCTCGTTCTTGGGTTCTTGTCGAACGATCTCCTATTCCGACGCATTTGAAATACGATAGTTGTTTCGATCCTTCATGAGCAAAAGGCAAGTTCATCGCCCTGCTATTCTGCCTTCGTGACTTATGGTACATGGTGTTTATAATTTGTCCCGACTGCAAAGGTATGCCCTGGATTAGAGTAATGTCCTCGATATATTCATTGGTACTGACTTACCTCTAGGCTTGGTTGTTGTGCATTTGTGTGAGTCAGCATAGACAAGCGAGGACGAGTTCATATTCGACTGACTCAGGAGTATATGTATCCATATGCCTCTATTTTCCTGTGTGTTGCTTTTGTGCATTTATTCATTAGTTACTTCTGCAGCTATCTTTTTTATTTTAGTTATTTGCTTAGTGTAATCATTGAATTGTGATTTGATTTCTTGAGTGTGATTTAATTTCTTGATCTTTCTCGTGTGTTCTATCTCGACAAGACTTGGTAAAATTTTGAGGATGAATTTTTTTTAAGGAGGGTAGAGATGTCACAGACGATTCCAGATTTAGTATTTCTTGAATTTTAGAATTTAATTTTTTCCTTATAATATTTTCCTGCTGTATTTCTCATGTTGGTTCCTATCATTTAATTTATTATTTTATTTTTTGTTGTTGTTGAGAGAGACTACCTGAGACCAGTAGAATACCCATTGGCATTGCCATAGGCCCGATTTAGGACCCGCATGTAGATTGGACCTTTGGTCCGATTTATTTTGGATGAACGCATGACTAAATCCTTTTCTCTCCTCTCTTAGTATATATATGAGAGCTTTTCTCTCTCCTCTCTTTCTTCTTCTTCATTTTCATTCCCCTCTTCCTCCTCTCCCTCAAGCTCCCTCTAACCCTAACCCTAAGGAAAAGTTGTTGCGACTTGGATCGTGAGAGGTAGAGGCTAGGAGCCACCCAAGGCAAGTACATCTTGCTCAATGGTAAAGTCATAAATTTTTGAATTTTTATATATGTTATTGTTTTAAAAATATATTTTATGGAAAATATTCTCCTTGAGTTGCTGATCATGTTTAGTTCTTAGAGTTTTAGATTTTGATGTATAGATTTTTGTAGATCTGCGTTTCAAGTTTAGGATTTCTATGTATTCCATGATTTTTTTTTTGATCTATTAAAACTTAGTATTTTTGAAAACTAGTGGTTCCTTATGTTAGAGCATTTTATTTCTTACAATTTGGCTTTTGTTTTACTTTATTTGGATTTAAAATAAAGTTTTTATGAAGAAAACAATTTTTTGGTTTTTGGAGCTTTCGACCATGGTTGAACCTGCTGTTGGAGAAGACGAAGTCTTCATGCGGACAACAAGCTATGCCCTCGAGAGTTCCATACGGCCCGAGAGGGTTATGCTACCTCAACTATTGCCGCATACTGATTGCATGTGTCCATCTTGTTGGATACATGACTAGATATTTACACAAGTGTCCTTGAACACCTTGTGCTTTCACTTGCTGAACGAATAAAAAAATTGCTAAGTCCATGCGGTCAGTAGGTACATGCGGCTAGAGAGTCCATGCGGCCAGTGGGTGCATGCGGCCAGAGAGTCCATGCGGCCAGTGAGTCCATGCATCCAGAAATTCTTGTATGCATTTTTGTGTTTCCTGTTATTATGTTCTCTCAGTAATTTTTTTTAGTGATTATTGTTGTGTGCTTCCTTATGTCGATGCAAGTTTATGATACCAGAAAAGTTTTTCATGTAAGTTTATAAGATAAGTTTATGTACAAGTTTATAATCCTAACGACACCGTAGAAATGTTGTGTATGAAAATCTATTGCATTTGGCAGCGTGCAATCAAGTATGAGTATTATCCGGTGTATCGCGTGTCACGAATACGATAACTCATGAAAAGCTCGTACTCGCGACTCGTCATTTTAGGGAGTTCTCAAGTGTCAACGACTCGAGAATTTGATATAATTTAGCAATGATTAAACAAGATAAGATTCACCTAGAATATTGGAAAGAAAGAATATTACAACATGGACAACTCTGCTAGACAATGGCTCCATGACTGACCAAGTTTATGCGTGTTACGGAACTTACAAGACAAGTTTATATACAAGTTTATATTGTAAAACAAGTTTATGATAACAAATTCAAGTTTATGCTTTTGTGTTCAATTTTTGTTTGTGACAAGTAACAAGTTATATTGTTGTATGGTTGAATGTACATTTAAATTTACTAGACAAGCATAACCTTGGCCATCCGGGTTAAATACAGTATCAGTGGTAGCAATATTCTTAAAATTTGTATTTAGAATTAATGTCTGTGACAACCCTAGCTAGTTAATTATAGCAAGCCATAAAGTTGTTTGGCCATCCGATGAATGATGTTACTTTCATTATAGCTAGCTCTTCTAGTTTTATTTTCTTTCGGCGCGTGGTTAGGGTTCTAAGTTCTGCTCGGGTGAAGGTCTGTAACCTCGGTCCTTGTTTGGTTTAAGGGTTGTGGTTATGATCCGTAGTAGTTTCTATGCTCTCTTGTCGCTCGTCGCATTTCTTTCATTTTTGTACTTATTATCAGTTCTTCCAGTATTATTCATGAGACAAGTACGTTGGTACCGTATAAGTTTTGATCTGCATTTATTTATTATAAGTATCTTTCTGCTTATGTTGTGATGTGGTTGGTCTATCACCTCGAGCTCCTTTGTGGTAATTCTTGCTTGGGGTTCTGACCCCATTGGCTTTGCATGGCCAGGTTACTCCGAAGAGAACCAGGATCCACTGTACTTCCAGCAAGATGGCTCGCACTCGTAGGATTGCGGCCGAAGCTCGCAACTGGGTTTCCTTATTTCATTCCTCGTCTTGATTACTTCTTTATGGTGTTTAGCAAGGGGCAGAGTTAGCTCCTTATATTTTTGAGACTATAGTCAACATGATGTATATATTATACCATGACTGGTATATTTTGAAGGACCGTGAGGCAAATCTAGAGGGGAGATGAATAGATTGCAGCAGAATAATCTGCCCATTTAAGATTATCAGAATGAAGATAGTTGCTAACTAACAGTGTATATAAGTAAAGTAAAGCAGTAAAGTAGAGAGAAAGCAAACAAAAATACCAAGATGTATACTGGTTTCCCTTTGAGAGGACTAGTCCAGTCCCGAGAACTCAAGATCGATGTTTTATCCACTATAATCACCAATAGTGAATCACAAGCTTTAATCCGAAGGCTTGCCACTTCTTTACAACCACAAGGTTTGACCCGAAGTCTCGTAACTTCACATCTTGACAGAGAGAGTAACTGATGGAACAAAGCTCTTTATAACTCGGTAGACTTATAGACCGAGATCGCACTTGGCACTAGGAAGGCTAGGGAGTTGCTCTTTGAGATGGGAAAGTTAAGGCCTTAGCGGTTTGCTCACAATAGGATAGAAGACTTAAGAATGGTTGAGTGAGTAAGAATAAAGAATTCTAATCCTATTTATAGGGTATGGGCAAATAAAATTCGGCCAGAATTCGTATGAGGTTTAATTCAAATTTTCAATCGTTGGGCCAAGAAATTAGGAGCTTATTGAACTAGTTAATTTCATACCAAAAGGGTAACCGAGTTCGACACTAGTTCATCTCGAGTTCGATCTCTTAGTATGGTAGACTTTATAAATGAATGTGGCCTAATTTGGTGGATAGGTTCTTAGGTTCATTTGAGTGGACTAGGTAGCTGGGTATAGGTATTTAGGATTTGCCAGTCCGACTCAGCTTATATTAGTCCTAGACTCAAATAAATAAAAGATTATATTTGTAAACTCTCTCACCCAAAATTAGGTCTACTTGGCATAGATAGAAATTAGGGCTAGTTTGTATCCAATTTAAATTAAGACATGATATTTTATTTAATTATACAATATTTATATCACATAGTGCACCTTACCGTCGCTTCGATAATTGGAGCACCTCACTAGCCATTGCCTTTCTACAAATTTCACACCCTTGTCCTAGACATGCCAGTCTTCTATTCCGACCTTTATATAACTTATAATTATGTTCTCTTGTGCTATATTTTAGTCGCACAATATTCGTCGCAGACGTTTATAATTAATTCTAAATAAATCAATTTTGTACCCCTGTGCGTTCCAATTGAAATTGGAGACACAATCTTGACCCATTTTGTGCAACCCAAATTTTGTTAATATTCTGCTCTGAGCCCTCTATGTCCCTGACACTTGTGTCCCACCTAATTTTATCCCCATGTACTTCTAATTAATTCCAGAACACCTTACGCGATAAATTAATTAATTAAAACCCAATTTCTATCTTTGTGCAATTTTCTAGTTGTTGTGCATTTTTATGCAAAAGTGCGTTGAGGTGTCCACACCATTGGACATAATACATGCAAGAAACCTATTTTCCCTTTATAGGAATTTTTCCATAATTTTCGGGATGTGCAACGTGCACATCGCCCCTCAATTAAACCTATCCTTGCATTTTAAACAACGTAAATTTAAAGCCCTCCAAACATCCCCATGTGAGCCCAAGGCCCATCCCAAGGAGTGTTGACCAAGCCCTAATCCTAGGTCAACCCAAACCTAAAAATCCTACATGTATAAATATCTCCCTCCCTTATTTTTCCCAAAACCTAAACCCAAGGAAACTACCCAGCCGACATCCCTACCCCGACCTCATGTTCACCTTCTTCCTCACCATCCCCCACCGGACCGAACCCCTCCGCCGTTCCCCAGCCTGACCCCCGCCGGATCCTGCACCCTGCCCTCTTCCTCATCTCCTCCACGCTAAACCATAACCCGCCGGATCCTCCTCCGTCTTTGGACAACGACCTCGCAGGACCTCCCCGCGGCCTGTACCCCGTCGACTGTAACCTCCCCACCGCCTGAGACCAACCCTGAGCCTCCCTCACCACCGCTTATAGTCACCTTCCCTACGCCGAGCCCCCGCTGACAGCCAACTCCGGCAACTTCCCGAGCCGTACTCCGTCGACTGAACCACCATCACCTCCCTACAACATCACCATCGACCACCACCTTTATCATCATCACCACTAGCACGACGATACCACCACCGTTCCCTGTCCTCTCCTCCTCCTTCTTCGCAGCGAACCACCACTCCCCGTCGGACTCCAGTCGCCTCCGGCCAGACCTCCATAACCATAAACTCCTCAGCGAGCTTCCCCTCCCCCCCGCTGTACGAACCAACACCACCACCACCATTTCTATCTCCTCGACCACAGCCCCGCACCTCCTCTCCACTCTTCCCCCTGGCCGGAGCAGCCACCCTGAGCTTCTCCTCCTCTCGTCTGAGAGCAACACTCCCTAGCCTCCTCCTCCCTTCTTGACCACCTCCCCTGGCCGGACCTCCCCTCCCCCTGGCCGGACTCCGGTCAGCAGCAAGATCACGAGCATCACCACCCCATCATCATACTCATCATCATCTTCACCATGAATATCTCATCATGAACACCAACACCAACCCTAATCATCCACATCATCATCATCCTCATCACCATCGTCCACTTTATCGTCCTAGTCATCACCACCATCCATATCACCATCTTCGTCACCACCATCATCTACATCATCATCCTCGTCATCACCATCGTCCACATTATCGTCCTAGTCATCACCACCGTCCATATCACCATCCTCGTCACCACCATCATCCACATCATCATCCTTGTCATCACCATCATCTACATCATCTTCCTCGTCATCACTATCATGTAATCATCATCTCCCATTATCTTCATAATCATCACCATTATCATTATCATCGTCACCCTCATCGCCATTATCATTATCATCACCTCTATCGTAACCCTCATCGTCATCATTGACATCATCGTCAACATCGTCGTTAACTTCATCATCTTTATCCATATCGTTGCCATCATCATCGTCCTCATCTTCGTCACTGTCATTCCCATGTGCGTACCCCGAGAGGACAGATTGGATTATCCATGCAACTTCAGGAGCAGATTATTGATACTACGCAGCTTCCTTGCCAGTAAAGTATACCTTGCCTTGTTGTACTGTTTAAATTCAGTTATTATTTTAGCTACATGTTTTATTGTTTTAATATTAACTGTGCGTGTCCGAGAAGACTCGGGTGCAGTTAACGAAGGCATTGACATTAGGACTTGTGTCTGACCTAGTGTCCAGTAGACCCACCTAAAGTTGTGGAGTTATCGGTATGACTTCCAGGCCTTGACACGTATTATTGCATGTCACAGAGTAAGTTCATGTAGGGATGCGTGCCTCATACTCGATTGGCCATCGGTGTGATCAACACGTGTGACGGTATTTAGCTTAGTATTTATTTCTATAGAGACTTGCATTATAGTACGAGATGTCTACGTCGTGTTCACGACTGGTATATCTATATTGGGCGGGAAGGACGACTAGTAGGCGTATGGGATACCCCACTTCCTTTATTTTGATTTCACGTTCGACGGAACGATATGACGTTATATACTATGTAGATTCCACGTTCTATGGAGCGATATGGACGTTATATACTATACAGATTCTACGTTCTTCGGAGCGATATAGACGTTATATACTATACAGATTTTATGTTCTTCGGAGTATTGGACGTTATGCCTACGCCTACCCATACGTACCAAAGTTGTCCTCAAATTGTATTCACTTAGATGGTTAGCGCACCCCTATTATTTATTCAGTATTTACTTTATGGCATGCTTCTATGTATCTTGTTATGTCCCTCTGAAGACCTGGTCCCTTTTCAGGTGTAGATGTTTATGAGTATTCATAGGAGCGCAGATTCGGACTTGCTATGTATACTTCGAGGAGGTCTTCTCTTCGAGCTGTGATTGTTAGTTGATATTCTTATATTGTATTTATCTTGTTTATTCTATATTCTAGTTCGGTAGTGGATTTGTTTCCATCCGACTACCATCATTATATACTTTATATTGAGATCTAGTTTCATAGATATTGGTTATTTATGTTTTGTTGATTTCTATGGACGTGATTTAGATTATACCCTGTGACATGTGATAGTTTTATCACTTATGAATTATTATTTATTATACAGCATACGCATGTGTTATGGTTTCCATATATTGGAGTTGCCATATACATGCGGTTGGCATACTTACGTGTCCTAGTCATAGGTATTTTTGGGACTGGGGCGTGACATGTTTTTAGTGGTGGCCTATGCAGGTCGAGAGCATATTGTCTCGGTTACGTTACTGTACCGAGCAAGCCTGCAAATAGGATTAGAGTATAGGATCTCATCCATATTTGAATATAACTCATCCTCCTTCCAATCCATTCAATTTGAATAATTGCATCCTGCTTGATTCATGTTCTTCCCTATTAGTTTCTTGAGTATAGCCTCTGCTAGAATATATAAAATCTCTGCTGTTAGGATGATAATTAGGGTAATATTCCTAAGAAGAACACAACTAGGGCATTGACATATCATTAAGTTTAGACTACCTAATGAATCCTAGCAACCCTTACCTGTAGAATGATTGACCATTATCCCTTGATAATTTGGGATGACTTAAGAGTAGTATAGGCAATGCTAGGGCTAGCTATAAATCTGACCATATTGTTTGACCCTAGCATTGAGGAACCAATAGAAATCCAAGGTTGAATAATATGACCAAACTTAACTTTTATAGTGAGATAGTATACTAGAACTATAAATTTAGATCCTTGTCTTATTATTAGCAGACAGTACCTTAGGAAGACAAGAAGAATGGATAGACATTTCCCTGGAACATACCTCAAACACAAGGAATAGCTACCACCTTCCCTTTAGAAAACCATGACATTATCTAAAGTCCCCTATTTTTCATTTCATATCTTGTTCCTCTAAAAAAAACTTAGCGCTCGCTATATTTGTGCGACGACTAATTATGTTCTTCTATTCTTCATCTTTCAAATCGTGCCACCTAACCTTTCTGATGGTAGGCCAAGTGATTTTATCTTATGTTAAGGATATATAGTTTGCTAGGATTATAGTTGTAATCTTGAATTTTGAATTATATGAGTGGTAGTTAGAACTTGATAGTTTAAGTTATTCTTGTAGATTATGACCTAATGATTACCCCTTAGTTTTAAATCCCGTAACTTGTACCATACCTCGATACGAGTTATATTTCCTTTTTTTTCTTGAAGGCCAGTAACTCTTCCATTCTTACTATTGACACTTGTATTCTATGAACACTATGATTAAGACTTAAGCTGACCATTACCTATATAATGCAATAGGATACCCTAATAGATACCAAAATCTTTCCTCGTATAGTCCAATAAGAGTTTCTGCTTTAATTACAAGTGCAAAGTTATTTTGTAGAATCTCCTTTAAGACAGTTACGGTATTAGTTTAATTATTTTAAGTTGGGCAGTATGCCTCACAACCTAGTATCGCAAAGCCCTTTTGACTAATTAATTTTGTATAATTGAATAACATTAACTATATGCTTGCATAAGATGATAGTGTTTATCCCGACTGTAACACTTAGAGATCCATGCCCCTATTTGGTCGACTAGCGACTTAGACAAGGAGTTTGTATGACAACTATAGAGATTGTAGAGTCTTATCTTTTTGTGAACTTGAATTATTATGTACCTTCTTTCATCATAATCTAGCATATTTATATTTTCTGAACTACCTTGACTTATGCCGCTATTATAGCCTAGTTTTGCAAGCTTACTCCTTTATTGAGCTTGTTCATGACATATGTGTTAGTGGGGCCTGATCAACCACACAATGATACAATTGTCTAATCAGAATCAGTGCATTACGGTCTTGACAATCTTAGTACACTTGGTTCACTCTTCGCATGAATACTTTACGTGGATTGAGATATATAGTTGACTAGTAGATGAATGTACTTGCCCTTAGACAGGTTTGAGCATATCATATCAGTTACATCACTGTACTGATACGAGCATGTGAATAGGAATTACCAAAATAGAATTTCAATCCACAACTGTCATGATAATTCCCATTTGAATTCTTTAAACGCCTTGATCCCCACACTTATATTCTATTACCTCTCCCTTGAACTCTTTATTATTGTTTTCCGTCTTTCCTTATTTCGGAAAGACGAAACCTCGTGCTTAGTACAAGTTTGATATACAAAGAGTACTAGATATACCCCATAGGCCAATCACATTACTAGATGACTATCTTTTATAACTGATTAAGGGTATATCATATATGATACATTTGGTGTTAAAATTTGAGGATTGAGTAACATGATTAAGTAAATTTGAGGAATTAGTTTTCTTAAATGTAAGAACCTTATGTGATAGATGGGTAAATTCTAAGTTGGATAGAAGTTGCATTGTCAAGTTGAGAGAAATTTCTTTTAGATTGTGATAAAGTAAAATTAGATTTAGAGGTTCAAGTCATTTTAATTTTGAGAATTTTAGAAGAATGATTAAGATGATGAGGATTAATGAATTTTAAAAACCTTGATATGGCAAACCAAATAATTATAATTTGAGCAGGATTTAAATTTAGAGTATTGAAGGTTGAATCATCAATTTAAATCTTGAGAAAAATAAATAGAACTCTAAACATGAACATCGATGGATTGAATTCCAAATTTGATGATTTGAATTAGGAATTAAATTTTTAATTATGGATTACATATTTAAAATATTGAGGATGTAAATTGAATTTAAAATTTGAAGAGTACGGAATTCACAAGTTAAAAATAGAAATAATATTTGAGTAGAATTATTTCCCAGAGAAGATTATAATAGTTGGAATAGTGGTGTAAAAATTTATACACGTTATTTAATTCTTGAAGATATTATATGGATTTAATTTAAATTTGGACGTTGATGATTTGAAAAAGTGAGAAGAGATTACAATAGATTGGATTTTGAATTGAACAGTGATTATCTTAGTTTTGAGGCGATTGAGATAGATTTGATTAGAATTTTAATTCATCGCAAAGAGATTGCGATTGACTTGCCTTATGTACGTGAAGGATTAACTAATTATGCCTTATTTTAATTTTGAGGACGAAATTATTTTAAGTTGGGTAGATTGTAAACTCCCTCACCCAAAATAAGGTCTACTTGGCATAGATAGAGAAATTAGGGCTAGTTTGTATCCAATTTAAATTAGGACACAACATTTTATTTAATTATACAATATTTATATCACATATTGCACCTTACCGTTGCTTCGATAATTGGAGCACCTCACTAGCCATTGCCTTCCTATAAATTTTGTACCCTTGTTCTAGACATGCCAGTCTTCCATTCTGACCTTTGTGTAACTTATAATTATGCTCTCTTGTGCTATATTTTAGTCGCATAATATTCGTCGCAGACGTTTATAATTAATTCTATATAAATCAACTTTGTACCCCTGTGCGTTCCAATCGAAATTGGAGACACAATCTTGACCCATTTTGTGCAATCCGAATTTTGTTAATATTTTGCTCTAAGCCCTCTATGTCCCTGACACTTGTGTCCCACCTAATTTTATCCTCATGTACTTCTAATTAATTCCAGAACACCATGCATGGTAAATTAATTAATTAAAACCTAATTTTCATCTTTGTGTAATTTTCCAATTATTGTGCACTTTTATGCAAAAGTGCGTTGAGGTATCCACACCGTTGGACACAATACATGCAGAAACCTATTTTTCCTTCATAGGAATTTTTCCATAATTTTTAGGATATGCAAAGTGCAATCGCCCCTCAATTAAACCTATCCTTGCATTTTAAACAATGTAAATTTAAAGCCCTCCAAACATCCCCATGTGAGCCCAGGGCCCATCCCAAGGAGTGTTGACCAAGCCCTAATCCTAGGTCAACCATAAATCTAAAAATCCTACATGTCTAAATATCTCCCTCCCTTATTTTTCATAAAACCTAAACCCAAGGAAACTACCCAGCCGACATCCCTACCCCGACCTCATGTTCACCTTCTTCCTCGCCATCCCCCGCCGGACCGAACCCCTCCGCCGTGCCCCCGCCTGACCCCCGCCGGATCCTGTACCCTGCCCTCTTCCTCATCTCCTCTACGCTGAACCACAACCCGCCGGATCCTCCTCCGTCTCTGCATAGCGACCTCGGCGGACCTCCCCGCGGCCTGCATCCCATCTACTACAACCTCCCCACCGCCTGAGACCAACCCTGAGCCTCCCTCACCACCACTCATAGTCACCTTCCTCACGCCGAGCCCCCACTGACAGCCAACTACGGCAACTTCCCGAGCCATCCTCCGTCGACTGAACCACCATCACCTCCTTCCAGCATCACCATCGAACACCACCCTTATCATCATCACCACCAGCATAACTATACCACTACTGTTCCCTATCCTCTCCTCCTCCTTCCCCGCAGAGAACCACCACTCTTCGCCGGACTCCAGTCGCCTCCGGCCAGACCTCCATAACCACGAACTCCTCAGCGAGCTTCCCCTCCCCACTGCACGAACCAACACCAACACCACCATTGCCATCTCCTCGACCACAGCCTCGCACCTCCTCTCCACTCTTCCCCTTGGCCGGAGCAACCACCCTGAGCTTCTCCTCCTCTCGTCTGAGAGCAACACCCCCGAGCCTCCTCCTCCCTGCTCGACCACCTCCCCTGGCCGGACCTCCCCTCCCCCTGGACGGACTCCGGTCAGCAGCAGCATCACGAGCATCACCACCCCATCATCATACTCATCATCATCTTCACCATGAACATCTCATCATGAACACCAACCCTAATCATCCACATCCTCCTCCTCCTTATCACCATCGTCCACATCATCGTCTTAGTCATCACTACCGTCCACATCACCATCCTCGTCACCACCATCATCCATATCATCATCCTCATCATCACCATCGTCCACATCATCGTCCTAGTCATCACCCCTATATACATCACCATCCTCGTCACCACCATCATCCACATCATCATCCTCGTCATCACCATCGTCCATATTATCTTTCTCATTATCACCATCATGTAATCATCATCATCATCTCCCATCATCTTCATAAACATCACCATTATCATCATCATCGTCACCCTCGTCGCCATTATCATCATCATCACCTCCATCGTAACCCTCATTGTCATTATTGACATCGTCGTCAATATCGTCATTAACTTCGTCATCGTTATCCACATCGTTGCCATCATCATCGTCCTCATCTTCGTCACCGTCATTCCCGTACGCGTACCCCGAGAGGACCGATTGGATTATCCGTGCAACTTTAGGAGCAAATTATTGATACTACGCAGCTTCCTTGCCAAGCAAGTATACCTTGCCTTGTTGTACTATTTAAATTCAGTTATTATTTTAGCTGCATGTTTTATTGTTGCAATATTAACTGTGCGCATCCGAGAAGACTTGGGTGCAGTCAACGAAGGCGTTGACATTAGGACTTGTGTTTGACCTAGTGTCTATTAGACCCACCTAAAGTTATGGAGTAATCGGTATGACTCTCTGGCCTTGACACGTATCATTGCACGTCACAGAGTGAGTTCATGTAGGGACGCGTGCCTCATTCTCGACTAGCCATCGGTGTGAGCAACATGTGTGACAGTATTTAGCTTAGTATTTATTTCTATAGAGACTTGCATTATAGTACGAGATGTCCACGTCGTGTTCACGATTGGTATATCTACATTGGGCGGGGAGGATGACTAGTAGGCGTATGGGACACCCTACTTCCTTTATTCATATTCCACGTTCGACGGAACGATATGGACGTTATATACTATGCAGATTCCACATTCTTCGGAGCGATATGGACGTTATATACTATGCAGATTTCACATTCTTCAGAGCAATATGGACGTTATATACTATGCAGATTCCATGCTCTTCGGAGTATTGGACGTTATGCCTACGCCTACCCATACGTACCAAAGTTGTCCTCAAATTGCATTCACTTAGATGGTTAGCGTACCCCTATTATTTATTCCGTATTTACTTTATGGCATACTTCTATGTATCGTGTTATGTCCCTCTGAGGACTTGGTCCCTTTCCAGGTGTAGATGTTCATGAGTATTCGCAAGAGCGCAGATCTGGACTTGCTATGTATACTTCGAGGAGGTCTTCTCTTTGAGCCGTGATTGTTAGTTGATATTCTTATATTGTATTTATCTTGTTTATTCTATATTCTAGTTCGGTAGTGGATTTATTTCCATCCGACTACCATCATTAGATAATTTATATTGAGATCTAGTTTAATAGATTTTGGTTATTTATGTTTAGTTGATTTCTGTGGACGAGATTTAGATTATACCCTGTGACCGGTGATAGTTTTACCACTTATGAAATATTATTCATTATACAACGTATGCACGTGTTATAGTTTCTATATATTGGAGTTGCCATATACATGCGGCTGGCATGCTTACGTGTCCTAGTCCTACGTATTTTTGGGACTGGGACGTGACAATATTTGAATAGATGTAATACATACGACATGTAATGGCAGCGTTGAGGCTTCAGATCGTGACATATCTATGCATAGTTTAGTTAACTATCAAAATTAAGTTGACTGAGGCCGGATGGGCCAATAATCTCTCCCATTTTGATAATTGACAAACTATGAATGATACTGCAATTCTTTGATATGCAAGGCTCTCCCATAACTGTGGAGCATTTGATATGTTGAAGGCAACATCTGTCAAGTATCATCTTGTATGCTAGTATCATGTATGTCTTTCTCCCCCGTTGTCATTTGATCAAAATTGCATATTCCCCCAAAATCGATGAGATGACAAGAAAAATAAGAGAGTCAAGTGTTTACAGGATAATATGTAATGACAAAAGAAAAATTGTATTAAACTTTTATTTATTTAAAAAAATATTCAAAAGTGGATGTTTCGTGAAAACATCATAGTAGAGCATCTAAAAGTAAACTTTTTAAACATTTAAATCTATTGAGTAACGAGTTATCATTTTTTTCATCTTCATCATCAGGTTCAACTATTCTGTTTAGATCAAAGAAGGCCTCAGCTGGATCCAAATATCACTGAACATAGGGATGATCAATATGAAATCCTTGTTGATTTGGATTTTGGAGAATCAGAAAAGATACAGTTGGGTGCTTCGATAGGGTGTACTGGATGTCTATCAAAGTGTTGCCAAGAGCTTGAGTCTGAAGAGTTTGGCGATGATTAGTAGCACGATTGTGTATATCTTCATTATGGAAGCGATCACACAACAGATTAAAAATAGACTTTAAGGTTTGCAGTTGTTCATCAACTGGATGGACGGAATCAACAGGATGAGTGTTGGAGTTTGATGATGAGTTATAAGGTAGAAGCATAGTTGGCTCAATTCTCCTAATTCTATTGAGGTATAAAGGTTCCTCAAGATTTGGAAAAATATCCAATAGAATATTGAAATGGCTGAAAATGATTGGCAAGTACATGGTGTATAGTAGTGGATGCCCTTTCTTGCGACATTGAACCATTTGAGATAAGATGGTCTGGGAAACATTAAAGTTAATGCCGAAATATAAGTGATATAAAGCTGACATTTCTAGATAAGAGACATCATCAAAGTAAGTCTTCTTAGGTAGAAAAGTTAAAAAGATAATACGATGCATTTCAAAGAAGTGAGCATTCAAATATCTAGCATAAAATTTTCCAGGTGGACATTCAAGAGGGTAACAAAGGATATTTTTAAAAGAATCTAGAGTTAAGCCATGGTTGAATTGAACTTGCATGATGTTGAATAAGGTTTGTCCATCATCGGAAATGCGTAGGATTTTACCCAAGTCATTCGCATCGAATTCAATTGGAATGCCACGAACTCTAGATGAAATAGTGTCATGTTCATATGTTAAGTTACAATAGAATATTTAAATAGCATTGGTATAAATTTTGGTATGGGTCATAACAAATTCTTCAAGTTGGAGTTTTTGAAGAGTAGGTAGATAGTCTTTGTGTTGGGAAGAAAAATTAATATGATGGCCAAGACAAATGTGTCTCTTAGAGAAGTCATTAAACTAATCATTTAAAATTTTGAGGCTTCAAAAAGTAAAACCGTCCAATTCTTCTATGTTTGGCATAATGGGACAAAAAAGAGAGTCGAAAAAAGAAATCTAGTTTCCTTTTAGGGGCCATTGGGAGAGGATGTAGGAGGAAAAGCTAAGTTTATTTGTGGAGGAGGGATAATTTTTGTTGGTCTGAATGGATGAGTAACTAAATAATCTATATATAAAGTAGCAGAAACCTAAATTAGGAAGAGAATTAAATGACATAGCATATTCTGGATTTAAACTAACCGAGTTCGGTCCGAGCTCGGCCCGAGTTCGATCCGAATTCTGTTGACATTTATTTCTAGAATCTCAATGTAACTTTAATCGATATTATGCCTTTTTGACTTGATATAAATACAGAATAATAAGTGATGAACTTAAATCATACGTTTTCTTGAGTTTAAATTATCTTGGAGTAGCTGTAGAGGCCGGATCCCAGCTAGCGGTGGTCCGAAGACACTTAAATATCGTGTCGCTTAAGGTTATTTACACATTTTTGACAGAAGGGCCCTTTCGGCTTGTATCCAAAAATTTTAAAACTTTTGAAAAGTGTGACAAAATATTTGTAAAGCATCTTATGATTCTTATATTTTATAAGAATCTAAAAGATCTAATTCTCGACGGATAAAGTTGAATCGATCTTCAGCTAAAGGTTAGTAAAGATGTCTGCTAATTGATGTTCCGTGTCAACATACTCTAAATAAATATCTCTGTGTAATTGATGATCCCTTAGAAAATGATGACAAATTTCTATGTGCTTAGTGCGTGAGTGGCATACAGGATTTTTGGTGAGATTAATGGTGTTAGTGTTATCACAGAAAATAAGAATATTCTTATAGTGCAGATTGAAGTCTTCTAGGGTTTGCTTCATCCATAAAATTTAAGCACAACAACGTCCTGCGGCGATGTACTCAGCCTCAGTTATTGATAACGCAACAAAATTTTATTTCTTGCTAAACCAGGAGATTAGAGACTTTTCTAGGAAATGACAAGTATCGCTGGTGCTTTTTCGATCGACTTTATATCCAGCAAAATTAGCATCCGAGTAACCAACAAGGTCAAAGGACGTGGTTTTGGGATACTATAAGCCTGCCAAAAAAGTTCCTTTAAGGTATCTAAAATACGTTTAATTGCACACAAATATGATTCCTTAGGATTAACCTGATATCTAGCACAAAGACATATAATAAACATAATGTCTGGGCGACTAGCAGTTAGATATAACAAACTACTAATCATACCTCGATACTTACGTATGTTTGTTGGTTTACTACTTTCATCAAGGTCAAGCTTAGTGGATGTTGCCATTGGAGTTCCGATAGGCTTTGCATTGTCCATGTCTGAGCAAATCCTTCGTGTACTTAGCCTGATGGATAAAGGTTCATTGTGAATTTTGCTTGATTTGTAATCCTAGGAAGAAAGTTAGTTCTTCGATCATGCTCATCTCAAATTCACTCTACATATACTTAGAAAACTTGTTACATAACATCTTATTAGTAGAACCAAATATAATATTATCAACATATATTTGCACTAATAATAAAGAATCAACATAAGATTTTATAAAAAGGGTAGTAATAATTTTTCCTTTTGAAAAATCATTTTCAAGTATAAAGAAGCTAAGACGTTCATACCAAGTACGAGGGGCTTGTTTGAGTCCGTATAGAGCCATTCATAACTTAAATACGTGGTCAGGGTATTTAAAATCTTTAAAACCAGGGGGTTGTTTGACAAAAACATCTTCTTTGATAACTCTATTTAGAAAAATACTTTTGACATCCATTTGAAAAAGTTTGAAGTTATGAAAACTAGCAAAAGCACAAAGCATTCAAATAGATTCAATTCTAGTAACAGGAGCATAAGTCTTATCGTAGTCAATACCTTCCTCTTGGTTGTATCTTTGAGCTACGAGACGTGCTTTATTACGTGTAACTGAACCATCATCATTTAATTTATTTCGGAAAAGCCATTTAGTACCAATGATCGGATAATCATTAGGTTTAGGAACAAGTTCCCAAACTTGATTGCGTTCAAATTGGTTGAGTTCCTCTTGCATAGCAAAAATCCAAAATTTATCAGCAAAAGCTTTATCAGTATTTATAGGTTCTATTTGAGAAATAAAAGCAACATTTGTAATGATATCTCTATTTGAGGAACGTGTACTTACACCTTTCGATACATCACCTATTACCAAGTCTTTAGGATGATCTCTAGAAAACTTTAGTCTCCTTGGCAGACTTTTCGAATGACTTGTACCGTTTGTATCTTCTGATGTCTTATTGGTTGCGGGTTGACTACCTTCATCGTCGCTTTCGTTTAGTGCTTGAGTATTGTGTTCATCAAATATAACATTGATTGATTCTTCAACAGTCCATAAGTTCTTGTTGAATACTCTGAATTATTTACTTTTGGCGGCATAACCTAGAAAAATACCATCATCGGCCTTGGAGTCAAATTTTCTAGATTATCTTTTGTATTAAGAATAAAATATTTGTAGCCAAAAATTTTAAAGTAACTAATTGTGGGGATTCTACCAAACCAAAGTTCATAAGGGGTTTTCTTCGATATAGGTCGAATAATTACCCTATTTAAAACATGGCATGAAGTACTTACAACTTCAGCCCAAAAGTATTTCGGAAGGTTATACTAATTTAACATGACTCTAGCCATATCGCCAAGAGTTCTATTCTTTCACTCTACACCACTATTTTGTTGTGGAGTTCTAGGACAAAAAAATTCATGAGAAAAACTATTTTTATTGCAAAATCTTTTGAAATCACTATTTTCGAAATTGCCTCCATGATCACTTCAAATACGAGTAATCATGAAATCTTTTTCGTTTTGAACCTTTTTGCAAAAAGTGACAAATTCAGAAAATGCTTCATTTTTATTTGTAAGAAAATAAACCCATGTGTATCTAAAAAAATTATCAACAATAACATAAGCATAAAGCTTACCGCCAAGACTGGCGACTCTACTAGGTCCAAACAAGTCCATATGCAAGAGTTGTAGAGGTTTGGAGGTGCTTACAAAGTTTATTGATTTAAAGAATGATTTAGTAGCTTTATTCTTTTCACAGTCAGCACATACTATTTCTTTCTTGAAAGTAATCTCTGATAAACCTCTTACGAGTTTCTTTATAGATAGACTTGTAATAGTGTCCATATTTGTGTGTCCTAGATGCATATGCCATAGCCAGTTGTCATCTTTGTTGGCGTATAGACATTTGCCTGCATTGTCAGTATCTTTTGTAAGATAGAAAATATATATATTTTCCCCTGATCCCTTCAAAGATAATCTTACCAATAGATCTTTCATAAATTGAACATTTATTTTTAACAAAGTTAATACCATGACCATGGTCTTCTAGATGACTGATGCTGAGTAGGTTATGTTTTAATTCCGCTACTAGACAAACGTCTTTAATGACAGGATAGACATGAACACCTATATTACCATTACCAATAATGTATCCTCTTAAGATTATTGCCGAAGGAGACATGACCTTCTTTTTCATCGATAGCGTTGCAAATAGGTTAGCATCACCAGTCATATGTAGTGAGCAACCACTATCGAGAATCTACTTACTTCTAGCATGAGAGGGTTAATCCACCTACAAAATGAGTTATAGATGTAACCCTTGGTACCCATTTCTTTGAGGGTCCTGCTGTGTTAGTTTTTGGTACCCATGCATAAACATTCATATCTACTAACTTTCTTGTTCTACAGAATCTAGATATATGTCCTTTCTTACCACATTATTGACATATAACTATATGATTGATGCTTAGTGCATCATAATAGATATGATTGTGTAAAGCAGTTCTTTGTGGTCTATGTGGATAGAATACATAATTGTGTAGGATATTTCTTTGTGGTCTTCGTGGATATTTATAATAGAATGCATGATTATGTTTGGTCTATGTGTATGATGTGTTCTAAACATATGATTGCATGAACAGTTATGCATGTAGGTAGGAGCATAGCTGTGAGTGTTCTTTTGTCTTGCTACATGTCTCGTGTTAGGTTGGATGGAGGTTTGTTCAACCTGTTTACCCAATCTAATCTCTAACTTTTAGAGGTAGCATATACTTCATCATATTTAGCAGTGAGAGCATGTATTCTACGTGCAGCAATGGAATACTTCTTCTTTTTAGATTCGAGTTCTTCCTTAAGTTTAGCGTTCTCCTGAGAGCGCTTGTCAAGACTAGCAAGTGCCTCGTGGAGGTTAAGCTTAAGTCTAGAATTCTCATCTGAATTGTTAGAGGTATCATTTATTTTACTTAGTAGATATGTTAGTCTCTCTCTTTCAGTCTGACATTCTGAACATCTTTCTTAGCATGCTTGTACTTATTTCTAAGTTTCCTAAAATCATCAAGCAGATTAATAAAAGTATTACCTAGTTCATCAAAAGTAAAATTATCATAAGAGTTGTTATCCGTTACCTGATCAACTAACGCCATGAAACATAGGTTTGCTGCTTCTCGAGGATTCTTTTCTTAGGATTCATTAGCTTCACTTTCGTGCCAAATATTAGTATTTGCATATTTTTGTGTGCCAAATATTAGTGTTTATATTTTCGTGATGATATTCTTCTGGATGAGTAGTTATGGCAATTTTCTTTTCTTAGGGTTGGACAATCTTTTTTTATATGTCATGTCTTCTTATAGTTGTAGCATATAGGCTCTTCATAACTGTTGTCAGTTGGCTACTTGTTCTTTAATTTCTCAATCTTTAGAAATATTTTGAAGTTTCTGGTGGTCAGGGCAACTTCATTATCTTGAGACTCATTATCGTCGGAGTTATAGTTGGTGACCTTTTTGTGATGTGCCTTAAGAGCAATCGTCTTCTCCTTGGGAGTGGGTTCTTCAAATTCCTTGAGATCTAGCTCGTGAGACATCAGCTTGCCCATGAGCATCTCGAGGGTCATCGTGGTAAGATCATTCAATTCTATAATTGCAGTGGCCTTGGGATTCCAGTTCCTGGTGAGTCCCCTGAGTACCTTGCGAATCTTCTCGTGATTGCTGTACTCCTTGCCGAGTGATAATAGAGGGTTGATGATGTAGAGAAATCTCGTGAATATTTGAGTGATCGTCTCATTTTGCTTTATCTTGAAAGCTTCATACTCTTGTATTAGATGACTTATTTTTTATTCCTTCACTTGGAAGGTTCCTTCATAAGTGACCTCAAAAAGTTTCCATACTTCGTGCAAAGTTCTGCAAGTAGTGACCCTGTTAAATTTAATTCTATCTACAGCACAAAATAGAGTGTTAATAGCTTTAGCATCAAGATTAGTTTATTTCTTTTTAGTGTTTGTGTACTTATCATGAGGTTTTTCTACAAGGTTACCATCTATGACTATTCTAGGTGGTTTCTTATATCCTTCTACTACTATACCAAAAGGTCAAAATCAAGTGACTTTAGGTAGAAGCTCATACGTGTCTTCCAGTATATGTAGTTAGTACCATCAAATAAGGGTGGCCTATTTGTGGACTGGCCTTCACCATTGTTGGTGTAGATAGATCTAACAGTTGCCATAAGTCTCTTAGGATGTTAAGCCAAATATCAAGAGAACTAGCTTTGATACCAATTGAAGGACCGTGAGGCAACTCTAGATGGGAGGGGGGTGAATAGAGTGCAGCAGAATAATCTACCTAATTTATGTCACGTCCTGATCTCCCATGGACAAATTGGTCGTCCTCGCTAGGCACGAATCACTGCGCCAACGCTCCCGTGGGACGATCGCTTGACCCATCTGGCGTGATGCCGCACGAGCGTGAGTCGCGCCCATGCAAGGCCGTGATATGAACAGACGGTAAGAGGTTTAAGCCATAGAGTCGCACCGATTATCCGAGTGTAGCAGAATAATAAATGCATTGACGATTGGTAACAAGTTCACAGAGTCGTCAATAGCGGAAGCATTGAATAATATAAGTATAGAAATAAAACAAACTCTTTATTGATATTGAACAAGTGTTACAGGAGGCACTTAGCCGAGATTACAAATCGCTCAAGCCTCTCTCTCTAAAACAGTAAAAATATGTCAAGTGGCTACATTTGTGGAATGATACATATACGATGTTCCAACTTTATGTCTTGTATATGTGCTTATATTCCGGACGCAACACTCCAAGGCTCCAGAGTGAACTCCACGCCTTAGCACGCACGAAGGATGCATCTGCACCGAACGAGGTTCTCCCGTACCCTGCAAGCAATCTGGTGGGTTATCAGTACATAAATGCACTAATGGGGAGGCTTCTCGCCCGCTCGACAAATATAAACACGTTATATAGGTTTTATGTACCATATATTAAGTTATCTTTCTATTATTGCCTTAGGATCAGTTTCATGGCATAGTAAAAAGCCTAACTCGTGTGGCAGTGCGTCATGCGATATATGACTTACACGGCGAGACTTACCAACTTACCATTCGTCCTTCCCTGTCAAAGGCAAACCAAGTTAAATCAAGCATGAGCATATATAATGAAATCTAGGGCAATAATATAAGCAAAACAAAGTGATGTGAACGAGGTTATGTTTCGGGTGCACGAATTATCATATGTGTTACAGAAGATGTTGAAGTATTCCATAAATACAAGTGTGTTATACTCATGATCGCTCAGGTGTTTCAGATATTCTGGATGCGATGCAATAACTCGTACGCGGATTGCCTCTAAGCGAGAATGACTTATCTATATGAAAATGAGTCGCTGGCATAGCCACAAAGGACTATTAGTCACTGGCAAGGATGGTATACAGCGAAAGTACAGGGTACACTATAAGCCATCTTGTCCAGTACAATAGACTATACAGGAAAGTTTTGCCCGGATCGGATCGGATCGGATCGGTGCCAGTGCCCCATCGACCGTCCGCAGGAACTATGACCTTGTGCACAAGTTGTCCGCAACATACAAGTCTTGGGTCATTCCAAATTCATATCTTGACAAGATAATCCATGATTTTTGTTCTGAATGAGCGTTGCTCCACGAGCTGTGATTCTTGATTTGCTAGATATGATTCATGTTCAGATGTAAACTTGACATAATTCTCGTTCAGTGTTTCACTTACCTTGATGCATTTCCCAGGTTCAGGGACTGCCTTGGCGACCTAACGGTCCCGAATACTTGCAGGTTCATATTGTACAGAAGGACCATTTGATGGTCTTCTGGCTAACAAGATGCATGCACGATATGTGATAGTATTACTTGATTGTGGCATAAGTTTCATTATGGCAAGTATTGGATTGAGGCAACATTGCAAGTTAACATATAAGCATACAAGCATGCATTTTTATGAAAACATAAGCATTTATATTTGGCACGGGCCTAAGGGTAAAGAGAGGGGTGAAACCGTACAGGGACATACCGAGCGACATGATCTAGAGAAGTGCAGTGTGAACAAGTGAACAGTGCCCTACGAAGAGTGTACATATATTATTCTACTCGAGGCATAGGGGGGTCTAGTTACACAAGGCAAAGATAGCATGCAAGGTTCCATATATAAGCAAAGTTTTACTTTTATGTTCTCACACAAGCAATACAAGTTGGGATTACTCCCTTAGATAGGTACGTTATATTCTTTATTAGCATGTAGGGGGTGATTCACCTAGCGACTAGCATGTATCATCTATATTTTAAGTGTGCTAGCTAAGCAAAGACAAGTTTATCGTAGCCACCCACCTTAGCGATGATTCGCCTCGGTCGAGCGATACTCCGAGCGAGCCTCTGAAAGTCCAAGCTGGAAATCCTGAAGGGCCAAGTCTGGAAATCCTTTTTCCTTAAATGAATATTCTCGCTGAGCAGAGCAGAGCGGGTCGGGTCGTTGCACTTTTGCTGTTTGAATCGGATGTTCGCTTGAACGGAACAGGTTATTACATTATACACCACTTTGAAAATGTCTCGTCCTCGAGACTTCCTTTGTATAGGACGTTCTATCACATTATCGAATATATTCCAAGCGTATCAATCGGTACCACTAAATCCATTCGAACACAATCTTCTACTCGTTCCATATACCGTGTCGTGTGTATGTTGGGTCGGTCTCATTGAATGACTCTATCATCTAATCCAAGTTCTGACTCGGTCTCTATTGCGTATTAGCGCGAAACATATATCACTTAAAACGGGGTATATTATAATCCATCATGAATAATGATCTAAGGCTGAGGCAAACTTATACAAGTCGTTATACTTGTCTATGTGGATATTCACTTGCACTAGCATTCGAGGTCAGCATATCGCTAGTCTGAATCATGCACATATTCGAAGTGCCCCTCAAACATATGCATGTCAACCAACTTAGCGATAGCGAAGTCTGTGCATTTGAGTTCCACATATCATTGATTCTTGGATCTTGCACACGTTTAAGGCGTCCCTCAAATATATACATTCAACCAAACTTAAAGATAGTGAAATCGGACAAGCTACTTGCGAAAATCTCAAGGGTTCTCGTTTTATAAATCACAAGGATACTTCCGACTGGGTCAATCAAATTCCAAGTCATTCCAATCCCACCAAGTATTTGTACTACCGTTAAGTACGATTTATCCGATCAACTGACTATCATCCATCCGTTCGGGTGATACATAACACATGTTACCGTTCCAAGTCTAACACTAAGTCATGCTTCCCCAGTTCTATAGCTTTGTTCAAGCAATATGCTAAATTCGGTCACACAGGTTCTTCACTTGGCACATGGTCGTCTGCCTAATTACTAGGTCAGCTCACAAGGTCATATGTACAAGTTCAAGCATACGATTCATCGTGCAAATTCATCGTACGATGCTCGCCCCAATTCCTAACGTCAAATCATTGTTCATTTTGCACAGGATATTCTACCCAAGCTCGTTTCACTCAGATTTCTAAATATCGATCACGGATCATCCTACTCATATTAACACATTCGTTGCACAAGGGTCGAGTTCGTTCAGTAAAATCCACGATATATCCAAGTTACAGGACAAGTCTAGTGTTTTGCATAGTCTATCTCCTCAAACATGTTTTTGATAGAATCCATATAACCATATCCAAGTCTAGACCACCAAGCAAAGATTCAATTCTAACCCTTTTTTTTATAACTCCAAGTCGTCCAACAAGATTTATGTATCCGTTCACGAAACCATCAAGCGTGATTTGTTCCAGGTTCTAGGCTAACTTATCCATGAAATACTTCTGATTCACTTGCATTTTAAATTTATCTTATTGTGCCAAACCACAAGTTAAGATGATCAATTAGTTGTCATGCTTCGGTCTCCCACAAGTTCAATCACCCTCATTGGACGTGAGATCGCCACGTCAACGCTCCCGATGGATAATGGTCCTAATCCGGGCGTAGCACATGTACGAGCATAGAGTTATACTTGTACTAGACAAGAACGTCAAACGTTCTGGTTATCTTTGAAATGATCGAGACATCTTATCATTTTCTTTTTGCTCCATCCAAGTTATATATAAAATCCATCAAGTCATGTCCATTCATGCAGTGATTATAATTCGTCTAGCAAAATCATCCAACTTCAATATTACCGTTCGGTAAATCCATAGTCTACTTTTGGCATTACTCAAACAACTATGTTTTAATTATTCAAGCCAAAGTCTATCCATTTTTGTTACCTTCTATTCATCAAGTTTGTTTTGATTAATCACCGAACATGTTCTCGTAAGTTCGATCATCTCCACCGTACGTGAATCACCACGCCAGCGCTCCCGCGGGATAATCGTTCCCGTTGGGACTGATTCGAAGGTTAACTTTTTGAACTAGATTTTAAGATTGTTCTTCCAAAATCCAATCAAATCCGTTATCGCTTACTTCATTCATCGAACTTCAATATTATTTTCTCGGACTAACTTCTATTCGAGCGATATTGTATTCAAGTTAAATCCATTTGTTTAAATCTGAAATCACAATCCTCCAAGTTTCTAACAAGTTTCCTTAACCAAGATATCAATTTCCATTTCCATGAATCCCTATTCGATATAAACCTTATCATTTATTAAAGACATTCTCCAATCGTTTAATCCGACTATCGTACGAGACATCCATACACCACTCGGAATCGAGTCACCCAATCAAATTCTCAATCGTGTTAGTATCAATCGCTAGCATAATCACCAAGTCATTCCATAGAATTCCTACACGATAATTAGGTATCGCCTGATAAATCTTAGTCTCGTATATATTTCTATTGATAGTCATCCAAGTAAACCATATTCGATTTGTATCTTCCGGCCTAAAATATTGTTCCAGCTATTTTCCAAAATCCAAGTACGATTCTCAATATTTGCCTAAGCAATAAACTGATATGGTTTTTATCATTTGACATTCTAAGTCTGACTTATCCCTTATCTGAATGATATCCCTATCTCGTTTGTAACTAGCTTGCACCAAAAAGGGTCTTGGCGTGCGATACTCAACACAGCTTAGCCGAAAGGTTGTGTGCATAGCTCACCGTTTGAACGATATTGTATTTTGCATACTAACCAGTTAGGTAATCACGTATAGGCATTCGGGTTCGCACATATCTTGTAAATTCTAGCACGAATCTATTTCCACAAAGTCTAACACAGGTCAGTACAAAGGTCTTTACATCACAATTTTGTACAAGCAATCACATTATTTACATGTACTTTTTGAAAGTATTTAGACTCATTGTTTAGAACATTCTGATAGGACATTAAGAGAGGGCGTATGAACATAACCCACGAACGAGCTTTCAAAACTGAGAAAAGCGAAACGAAGTCCAAAGGCGTAAAGCCAAGCTCTGGTACCAATATGTCATGCCCCGATCTTTCGTAGGCAAATTGGACGTCCCCGCTAGGTACAAATCACCACTCCAGCGCTCCCGAGGGATGATCGCTTGACCTATCTAGGCGTGATACCGCACGAGCGTGAGCCGCGCCCGTGCAAGGCCATGATATGAACAGACGGTAAAAGGTCTAAGCCACATAGTCGTGGCGATTATCCAAGTGCAGTAGAATAATAAATGCCTTAGCGATTGGTAACAAGTTCACAAAGTCGTCAATAGCGAAAGCATTGAATAACATAAGTATAAAAATAAAACAAACTCTTTATTGATATTGAACAAGTGTTACAGGTGGCGCTTAGCCGAGATTATAAATCGCTCAAGCCTCTCTCTCTGAAACAGTAAAAGCGTGCCAAGTGGCTACATATGTGGAATGATACATAGGCGATGTTCCAATATTATGTCTTGTATATGTACTTCTATTCCAGACGCAACGCTCCAAGGCTCCATAGTGAACTCCATGCCTTAGCACGCACGAAGGAGGCATCCACACCAAACGAGGTTCTCCCGTCCCTACAAGTAATCTGGTGGGTTATCAGTACATGAATACACTGGTGGGGAGGCTTCTCGCCAGCTTGACAAATCCAAACACGTTATATAGGTTCCATGCACCATATATTAAGTTATCTTTCTATTCTTGCCTTAGGATCAATTTTATGGCATAGTAAAAATCCTAACTCGTGTGGCAGTGCGCCATGCGATGTATGAGTTACACAACGAGACTTATAACTTACCATTCATCCTTTCCTGTCTAAGGCAAACCAAGTTAAATCAAGCACGAGCATATATAATGAAATCCAGGGCAATAACATAAGCAATACAAAGTGTTGTGAACGAGGTTATATTTTGGGTGTACGAATTACACGAAATATCAGATGTGTTGCAGAAGATGTTGAAGTATTCCATAAATACAAGTATGTTATACTCATGATCGTTCAGGTATTTCATATATTCTTGATGCGATACAATGACTCGCACGCGGATTGCCGCTAAGCGAGGATTACTTATGTCACGCCCCAGTCCCAAAATACGTAGGACTAGGAATACGTAACACGCCAGCCGTATGTATACGAACTCCAATATATGGAAACCATATACACACGTACGCTGTACATGAATATACAATCCACAGTGGTAATATATGTCACAACAAGTCACACGCAGTTCTATATCTCATCCACAATGCAAATAATAGAATAATGGAAATCAATAACTGAATATCAAAGAAGCAGTCTCAAAATAGTAATCTCAAAGTGTGATAGTCGGGTGGAAACAAATCCACTACAAATCGACTATACTAAACTACTAAAGAGAGAAGAGAATAAACTCTAATATAAGAATAAATATCTCGAAAAGAATAGCAACTAAAATCTCTAAACAGCTGTAATGAATCACATATAATCAGAAGGTACGATCGTCTCAGACTGATAGGTAGCGTCAGGTCCAGGTCCATACTCCTGCGGGTACTCCTGCTCATCTATATCTGGAAAGGGACCAGGTCCTCAGAGGGACGTAACAAGATACAAAAAGCACATGCCAATAAAGTACTGAAAATAAACATCCATTGGGGTCGCCTAACCATCTATGTGAATGCAGTTTGAGAACAACTTTCCACCAAGTGGGCTATCTGGCTAAAATAGGATTGGCATGGTTCTCTTGGAGATCCAGGGGCCTACAAAGGCACGACAACTTTCGAACGCCGGAGGCCCGCCTGATAATATATAATATATAGTGGTCATCATGACCGCGCATCTCCGGCGGAGCGTACGGGTTACACAAGGAAAGTGCAAAGGAGCCCAAATGCCTTACTTGTTGTTCTCCCCACCCAATGCTCTAAGCATGTTATATCCATGACACGATAATACCTCTAATAACCGCCAGGTCTACTAGCATGCAAAGTTTCTATTGGCAGTTATCCCTATCCGTCGTACGACCTATACGTACCGGTGGCCAGCCGAGTACGCAAGTCCGTGTCCTACATGTGACTCACACTCATGTAAGAATAGTGTCATGGCCAATGAAACATAAATACCTCATGAAGATGGGGTAGTCTCATAAAGTAGGTCTAATGCATATACATAAATAAAAACATAGTACGACGACACCGTCGTTGCACCCAAGTTTTCTTGGACGCGCAGTTTATATAGCAGTTAAAATAAATGAACTAAATAAACAGAAAATAAATATGCATGCCTCATATGGAATGTAAATACAGTACAATGGCAAGGTATACTTGTCTGGCAAGAAATCTGTAAAGTGTACGCGCCCAAATATCAAGGACACGGAACCTGGAACTAAGGACTCCGAACAACGTCTCCGGATGCTGAAACAAACATCACCAACATTTCTCGAATGAGCAAAATAGCTAAAAAATACATCCCTTTCGTCCAATTTGGACACAGGAGCAAAACGGTAATTTCGGGCAAAAGTGGGATCCACGTGTGGCCCACTTTGCACAGAAAAGTGTGCCGAAGGTAGTAGTCTTTAAATGGGAAAAACTATGGGTCAAACAACTCTAAATGTCAATACGAACCCAACGGTATGTCCAAATATGGATTCCGATGAGCCGAACACAATTTTGTCCAAATCGTCAATTGGCGGGCCCCACAATTTACTTTTTGGACAAAATTGTGTTCGGCTCATCGGAATCCACATTTGGATATACCATTGGGTTTGTATTGACATTTAGAGTTGTTTGACCCATAGTTTATCCCATTTAGAGACTACTACCTTAGGCACACTTTTCGGTGCAAAATGGGCCACACGTGGACCCCACTTTTGCCCAAAATTACCGTTTTGCCCCTGTGTCCAAATTGGACGAAAGGGATGTGTTTTTTAGCTATTTTGCTCTTTCCGAAAATGTTGGTGATATTTGTTTCAGCATCCGGAGACGTTGTTCGGAGTCCTTAGTTCCAGGTTCCGTGTCCTTGATATTTGGGCGCGTACACTTTACAGATTTCTTGCCAGGCAAGTATACCTTACCATTGTACTGTATTTATATTCCATATGAGACATGCATATTTATTTTCTGTTTATTTAGTTTATTTATTTTAACTGCTATATAAACTGCGCGTCCAAGAAAACTTGGGTGCAACGGCGGTGTCGTCGTACTATGTTTTTATTTATGTATATGCATTAGACCTACTTTATGAGACTACCCCATCTTCATGAGATATTTATGTTTCATTGGCCATGACACTATTCTTACACAAGTGTGAGTCACATGTAGGACACGGACTTGCGTACTCGGCTGGCCACCGGTACGTATAGGTCGTGCGACGGATAGGGATAACTGCCAATAGAAACTTTGTATGCTAGTAGACCTGGCGGTTATTAGAGGTATTATCGTGTCATGGATATGACATGCTTAGAGCATTGGGTGGGAAGAACAACAAGTAAGGCATTTGGGCTCTTTTGCACTTTTCTTGTGTAACCCGTACGCTCCGTCGGAGATGCACGGTCATGATGACCACTATATATTATATATTATCAGGCGGGCCTCCGGCGTTCGAAAGTCGTCGTGCCTTTGTAGGCCCCTGGATCTCCAAGAGAACCATGCCAATCCTATTTTAGCCAGATAGCCCACTTGGTGGAAAGTTGTTCTCAAACTGTATTCACATAGATGGTTAGGCGACCCCAATGGATGTTTATTTTCAGTACTTTATTGGCATGTACTTTTTGTATCTTGTTACGTCCCTCTGAGAAACTGGTCCCTTTCCAGATATAGATGAGTAGGAGTACCCGCAGGAGTATGGACCTGGACCTGACGCTACCTATCAGTCTGAGACGATCGTACCTTCTGATTATATGTGATTCATTGCAGCTGTTTAGAGATTTTAGTTGCTATTCTTTTCGAGACATTTATTCTTATATTAGAGTTTATTCTCTTCTCTCTTTAGTAGTTTAGTATAGTCGATTTGCAGTGGATTTGTTTCCACCCGACTATCACACTTTAAGATTACTATTTTGAGACTGCTTCTTTGATATTCAGTTATTGATTTCCATTATTCTATTATTTGTGCTGTGGATGAGATATAGAACTGCGTGTGACTTGTTGTGACATATATTACCACTGTGGATTGGATATTCATGTACAGTGTACGTGTGTATATGGTTTCCATATATTGGAGTTCGTATACATACGGGTGGCGTGTTACGTATTCCTAGTCCTACGTATTTTGGGACTGGGGCGTGACAACTTATCTATATGAATAGGAGTCACTGACATAGCCACAAAGAAGGACTAGTCACTGGCGAGGATGGTATGCAACGAAAGTACAGGGTGCGCTACAAGCCATCTCGTCTAATACAGTAGACTATACAAGAAAGTTCCACCCAGATCGGATCGGTTCCAGTGCCCCAGCGACCGTCCACAGGAACTATGACCTATTGTACAAGTTGTTCGCGACATGCAAGTCTTGGGTCATTCCAAATTCACATCTTGACAAGATAATCCATGATTTTTGTTCTGAACGAGCGTTGCTCCACGAGCTGTGATTCTTGATTTGCTAGACATGATTCTTGTTCAGATATAAACTTGACATAATTCTCGTTCAGTATTCCACTTGCCTTGATGCATTCCCCTGGTTCGGGGATTGCCTTGGTGACCTAACAGTCTCGGATACTTGCAGGTTCATATTGCACAGAAGGACCATATGATGGTCTTCTGGCTAACAAGATGCATGTGTGATACGCGATAGTATTACTTGATTATGGCATAAGTTTTATTATGGCAAGTATTGGATCTAGGCAATATTATAAGTTAACATATAAGCAGGCAAGCATGCATTTTTATGAAAACATAAACATTTACGTTTGGCACGGGCCTAAGGGTAAAGCGAGGGGTAAAACCGTACAGGGACATACCGAGCAACATGATCTAGGGACGTGTAGTGTGAACAAGTAAACAGTATCCTAAGAAGAGTGTATATATATCGTTCTACTCGAGGCATAGCGGTGTGTAGTTGCACAAGGCAAAGATAGCATGCAAGGGTCCATATATAAGCAAACTTTTATTTCCATGTTCTAACACAAGCAATATAAGTGGGGATTAATCCCTTAGCATTGTATTCTTTATTAGCATGGAGGGGGTGATTCACCTAGCGACTAGCATGTATCGTCCATATTTTAAGTGTGCTGGCTAAGCAAAGATAAGTTTATCGTAGCCACCCACCTTAGCGATGATTTGCCTCGGTCGACCGATACTCCGAGCGAGCTTCTGAAAGTCCAAGCCGAAACTCCTGAAGGGCCAAGTCTGGAAATCATTTTTCCTCAAACGAATATTCTCGCTGAGCAGAGCGGGTCGGGTCGTTGCACTTTTGCCATTTGAATCGGCTGTCCGCTTGAACGAAATGGGTCATTATAATTTAAGATTATCAGAATGAAGGCAGTCGCTAACTAATATTGTATATAAAGACAGTAAAGTAGAGAGAGAAAGCTAATACAAACACCAAGATATATACTGGTTTTCCACTGAGAGGACTAGTCCAGTCCCGATAACTCAAGCTCGAAGTTTTATCCACTATAATCATCAATAGTTAATCACAAGCTTTGATTCGAAGGCTTGCCACTTCTTTATAACCATGAGGTTTGATCCTAAGTTTCGCAACTTCACAGCTTGATAGAGAGAGTAACTGATGGAACAAAGCTCTTTACAAGTCAGTAAACTTCTAGATCGAGATCGCACTTGGCACTAGGAAGGCTAGGGAGTTGCTCTTTGAGATAAAAAAAGTTAAGGCTTTAGGGGTTTTCTCACAATAGGATAGAAGAATTAAGAATGGTTGAGTGAGTAAGAATGAAGAATTTCAATCCTATTTATAGGGTGTAGGCAAACAAAATTTGGCCAGAATTTAGATGGAATTTAATTCAAATTTCCAACCGTTGGGCCAAGAAATCAGGAGCTTATTGAACTGGTTGATTTCATATCAAAAGGGTAATCGAGTTCGGCCCGAGTTCGGTCTCTTAGTATGGTAGACTTTGTAAATGAATATGGCATAATTTGGTGGATAGGTTTTTTGGTTCATTTGAGTGGACTAGGTAGGTATTTAGGATTTGCCAGTGTGACTCAACTTACATCAGTCCTAAACTCAAATAAATAAAAGATTATATTTGAAGACGTAATACAAACGATATATAATAGCAGTGTTGAGGCTTCAGATCGCGACATTAATGCATGGTTTAGTTAACTATCAAAATCAAGTTGACTAAGACCAGATGGGCTAACATATTTGATCATGTATATTTAAATTCTTCTAGTACAACATTTTGTATTCACTAGCTTCATGATCATATGCGACATATAATTTAGGATGCCTCTTTACTTTCATATATGATAGACTCTTGTACTTGTGTTGTTGGATTGAGACTATAGGATTTGTCGGCCTTAGGATTGACGTCATAGCATGCTAGAGTTCACCAATCTGTCTTCTAGACAACCTTAACATATTGCGGCTTACTTCGGTATTCTGCAAGGTATGGTTGGCCATGTCAGTTTTTATATTTATCCAGTATTCTGGGAGTGGGGCATGACAATGGTGCACAAATGCCCTTATCAAAATATGATAAACGCGTACTTTGATCAAAAACTCTAGTGATGTGGCCTAAGTTACTGAACTCTGTAAACAATTGAATCGTCCAATTTGTCAAAAATTTCATAACTGTTTTCTAGTTGATCTTGTCCAAGATTAACGAGTAAAACTTTTTATATGTATTGATGAATAAAATTTTTGATGTTATCGATGAATTCTATTGCATAACTAGAAAAGAAATACAATGAAGTGAATAAATACAGTTATATCTTTTGTGAACACTAGCCTATGCTAGTATCTGGCCAATAAATTCAAACCTCACAATACCAAGAATCAACATGAGTCAAATTAAAGAAATTAGGAACATGTCGATCTCTACGATGTTGAGTATTGAATTTAAATCCAATGAGGAAATAAAGCACTAGTGATCCACAATATAAAGAAATAAATAGATCAAATTACATTCGAGGATAATATGTAATAAGGAGCGACGGGCAAAAGTTTATTTGTTATTCTGAGAAATAATCTGTCTACAACATTGTATCCTTAATATTGAAGCAATCTTGCTAACTTTGGTGATAATCTATAGTACTATATAATAGAGAAAGTTAATCTTCACCGTAAAAATTTTCTTTCCAAATATATCCTTGCATATGTTTACTAATTAAAATTGTTCATTAAAGTTAATAGGGGCAACTAGGTAATTAATGGAGCTGTCCTTTGGTTTTTCTAAATAGTTTTATATATATATATATATATATATATATATATATATATATATATATATATATATATATGTCTGTGTGTGTGTATGTGTGTGTGTGTGTGTGTGGATTTTTCTTTAATACAAACAGCTACAAATTTGTATCGGTACAAGGAAAATCTGAACCATTGGTTGTTGATCCAATGGTTCTTATTAAATGAGCTTTCTTGGAGTATTAATAGAGTAGGGAACATCATTTAATGTAGTTTTTTACATTTGACCTGTTGGTAACTTGCTAGTGTAGGTCATTTTTGACTTCAATTTTTTCATTGTAACACCCTAAATTAACTCATATTTACTTTATCTTTAAGCTGATAAAAATTCACAAAACATCCTTAATTAACTCATATTGGATTAATTTAATTTGCAGCCTTGCTACATTCAATATTTTGAAGAACAAGAGTTCCTTCTTCAACACCCACTTCACAGACTGTTTCTCCTGGCCGGGAGTGGACTGCAACTCCATCGTCGCCCTTACCGTCACCTGGGCCTCCTCTCCTCCTCCCCCACTATCTTCGGCTCCATCCTACATCCACGATTACTGTTTTTAAATTTATTTGCATGAAAATAAATCAAAACACATTGTTAAGGAATATTTTCTAAATAATACAATGTTCCTCAAGAGTTCCTTCTTCAATAACCTCTTCACGGACTGTTCCTCCTGGCCGGGAGTGGACTGCAACTCCACCATCGCCGTCACCTATCCCCTCCTCTACTCCTCCTCCACCATCTCCGCCTCCATCCCACATTCCATAATTACTGTTTTTTAATTTTTTTTTGCATGAAAATAAATCAGAACACAATGTTAATATTTTCTAAATGATACAATGTTAATTTTTTTATGTTTCTTTATTTCTAAGGGTCCATCTCACGTCTCACAATAATATTTTTTGTATTTTTTCATTGAAATAACACTCTGTTAATATTTAGTAAATAATACACTTTTAGTATTTTGTTAGTCCTAAATTTTGTAATATTAAGAAATCATTACCACATACAATTTGTAGTCATTTCTTTGTTAGTCGCAAAATTTATTTGTCTTTCCATCTTTCTTACTTTTTGTATTTTTCTTTTGTTATATATAGAATAGTTTTCTTGTTTCAACTATTAGTTTTTCTGAAATACATAGAATAGTTTACTTATTTTATTTTGTAGTACAGAACAAAGATGTCTACTGATATGGAAGATGTAGAAAAGCTAAAATATTGGATGCCAGCTTCAAATGAAAGCTTTATTCCGTGTATGATGCGCAGGTTTGAAGAACATATGTCGAAGATTTTAGCTCAACTTTTTTTGATCAATTCTAAGCTTTGTTCAATCGAACTTGAACAAATCAATATATCTCGGCGTCTAAAAAAAATAAGAATCTTCCGATGTCAAGAAGCCATCTTCAGCTGGAGGAATTAATATTGAGGAGGAGGTTGACAATGAATCTTCTAATGAGGACGAGAAACTGAAGGAAGTTGGAGAAAAATTCAACAATTTTTGCATTAGATCCCTTTAGAAGAACCTAACCTTAGCAGTTCTATGAAAAGTATGGGAGGGAATTTAGATCCGGTCACCCCTTTGAAAAGTCAAACAAAAAAGTTCAACCTCAAAGCCTATCCAGTTGACTAGTTGTGGTTCAAGTTTTTATAATTATATTTTTGCGGATGATAAATCTGACAAGTAATATGAGTTTTTATTTCATTTCAACAGTTTATTTATTTTGTTTTTCCTTATATATCCATTTCTTTTCTTAGAGAAATAATATCATCTTGCAATAAGCTTTATATGATTCGGGCTGAGATAAAGTTCATTTCTCCAGGAAAGAGAATTAAAGATGTAGTATGTAGATCGTATATTTTTTTCTTAGATGCCATCAATGTTTACTTTGATGACATTATTGCTTTTTTAATGAGATACTCATATTGTTAGCACGGTATTGATGCCATCAATGTTTACTATGATGTAATCGTTATTTTTTAATGAGAAACACTCAGATTGTCAACATGGTCTCTTATCTTCTCACCGCGGAGGAATGGAGAAAAACTGACAATAAAGCTAATGTATAGTATTTACCAGTAATGATATCGGTGAGTGAGCATTTTATTCTTTAATGATTATGCATTAACAATTTTATCTCGTTTGTTTGTCATTCGTAATGTATTATTTTATGTGTATGTAGAGAGCAACATTATCTCCATCTAATAAACCTCTCCATGAAATATGGAAGAAGTACAAATATTTCGAGCATTATATGGGATCTTTAAGCATTTGTAATGAGGTATTAATTTATTTCTGTTTAAATTTTAATTCTAATTTACTAAAAATTGATTAATTTGTTATAATGATTAATCATGATTCAGATATACATACCCATCCTTGTGTTTGACCACTATACGCTTGCAAGAGTTATGGTTAAAACAAAGACTGTTGAAATTTTGGACTCCCTTGCATCTACAAATAAGCCAATTCATAACAAAGTAGTCATAAAATAAATAGTAAGCTCATATTCATAATTTTTTATGAATTGTGTACTAGATTCGCGGTATACTAATACATATTGTTTTCTGGTAATTGTAGCTTTCAAATTTGTATCTCTTTCTCGAGGAAGAGATTTGAAAGTTGAGAGATGCTAGGTTCAACTTTTCTACTTTCTCCATAATCCGTCGTCCTTATATTCCCCGCCAAGATAATTCATTTGATTGTGGTATTTTTGTAATTTTATTCATGAAAGACGGATGTAGGTTGGACTCCCGTTCTTTCTATGTAAGTTTGAAAATATGTCGTCAAATAGTTACACTTTTTTAGAGCAATATTTTTGATGTTATGTTTGTTATATGCAGTTTGATTCAGAATTTGAAAGAAGAAAAGTTGTTGTATTGATTGCATCTTCAAACCACAATGCAGAAGAATCCAAATTGCGCAATAATATAATCAAGCAGCAAAGGTCGAAAGGAGTCCACTCTGATGGGTGAAGATGGAAGATGATAAATTTTTTATTTCTTTTATAAAATGAAATATGTTCATTTGTTTTGTAACAAATGGTTAGGAATAAATTTTTGTGGAGTTATAATGTTCTAAAAATGTGTTATAAAAATTATATCCAATTTCTATAAGAATTTTGCTGTAATCGAAAATGTCTTGCTTGTTATATTAAAGGCTTACGCTATAGTCGGACAAATCTTGATGGGATCAAAATGTTCCAAATTTGGATAATTTATTTTTTTATCATAATGGCTGTCATTTAAAATTGGTCATAAACTATTCCCACAATACATAACAGAAAATTACCAAAAAAATATAAACATAACAACATATTATTCTTCAAACGATTTAGCTTTTGAATTTTCATCTTTAGCTTTTCAATTTTCTTCTTCAACTTTTCTATTTTCATGTCCTTGATTTTAATTTTCTTAACACTTCTTTCAATCAAAATGAACCCTATGTATTAAATTTGCGGCTATGTATTAAATTTTCTACCTGAATTACCTGCCAACCTTGAAGGAAAATATTGTTAGAATATAAATATTAACTTTGGAATTATTGTTGGTTTTGATTACTTGGGAAGGAGTACTGCCTCTTGGCTCCCGTGGTCCAATGGCCCAGCCGATATACCTTCCGTTGGGATTACCAAGAAAGAAATGTATCTTGGCAGTTCAATAAATTAAGATCTCGTAAGTTCCTATAGGATTTCTGGTAATAAATTGTGTCATAATATAAAATTTGTTCTCCTAGATTATTTCAGAATCTTGCTACCATATTATATTTCTTTTGTTATTAAGAAGTTCTATGTTGCATTTGGAATAATTTAATGGAAAACCAATAATAATAGTTGGGTAAATGAAAAGAGAAAAAAATAGTACATAACGATAATTAAATCAACGACGCATCACTTAGTTCATTTGATTCCATAGGCTTGGGGATAGCCTGACTTTCTTTATTCTAGCTTGATTTACCTTGAGAAGGCCTTCCTTTTGTTGTTATCGGGTGTGGCTCTTTAAAAGCTTCATGCACTCCACGAACTGCATCAGCTACCATTTTTTCATCTTCGCCAATATCAGTCACCATTTTTTGCAACTTAATTAGCCCAGTTGACATCAACTATGTTCCCTTTTCTTGAATTTTGCTTGATTTTTTACAATAATTACGTAAAAAGATTAACTTGTTCATTAATACCACCATACCTTCTGCTCAAAATCCTGTCTGGGTGGATGAATCTCCTTTCTGCGCCAGGTCCGGAGAGATAACTCTTTTTGCAATCCTTCAGCCAACAAGTTTTATCAAGTTCTTTGGAATATCTGACAATTGCAATCTCTTCATTGTTGAAAAAATATGTCTATAAGGAATCCCCTTGGTCTCCATCCACAAGAAGTCACAGGTTATGTTGTTGTCGATACGAGAAAATGTAACCTTCCGATTTGGATAGTTTTTCGACAAATACTTTTCGATAGTGAAAACGTCTGCATCTCTTAAAATGTGATGTTGTACAACACTATATTTATCGGAACATGTGATTTTATTCCTTACCTCTATAAATACTTTTTTAGTGTAAATTGTTGCAAATTGATCATCTATTACTGCCATGCTAGTTTTTTTCACAGCTGGTATTGAGAGTTTATCAATGGCATGATTACTCATCTCGTCGTAATGTAAGGCCGATAAACCGTGGTCACAATATTGAAGGATCTTCCATAGTAGCAGCTTCTCATTCAAAATCTTTTCAGAAATGCGTTCACTGGTTCATATCTATTTGTTGCAGTAGAACGACCAAAATAATTTTCATATAGGAATGTGCCTGCCCATTGATGCCTCGTACTGTACAATGCATTGGTCCACTCATTGTTCTCTGCATTATAATCCCTTAGCATCTGCTGCCAACGGTTTTCAAAATCTTCGACTGAATAGTATTTGTTTAAAAAATATGGACAATAACAAAAGTTTTTTAAATTGTAACAACATACTTCAAAGTAAAGTACCAAGTGTGAGATGTACCTTTTAATCAAATTACTCAATTCTCTTGCAAAACTATCTCGGTGTACATGTTTGGTTGAATTGTTTAGGATATGCCATAAGCACGTTCGATGAACAACGTTGGGTATTAAATCCTCAATTGCTTTATTCATGGATCTGCAACAATCCGTGAGAATTGTCTCTGGTAATTTGCCTTTCATACACTCTTGGAATCTTTGTAAAACCCAATAATATGTCTCTGTAGTCGCATTATGGATCAATGCAAACCTAAACACACAAGTCATAGCATGATTGTTTGAACCCACTAGAACCACCAACGACATTTGACATCTATTTGTTTTATGTGTAGAATCAAATGCTAGTGAATCTCCAAATAATTCATAATCGAACCGACTTGTACTGTCGGCCCAAAAGAGATGGGTTAATATGGAATTTTCATCTACCTTGTATGCGTAGAAGAAATCTGGGTCAATGTTCTCCTTAGCCTGAAGAAATATAAGCGTTGTCGTAGCATCAAGATCGTCTAGTCCTCTATTATCATTATCTAAAGCATTATATAAATATTTTTTCGTCCATCCAACCTTATCCCAGCCACCATTCTGGTGGGCAAATAAATTCTATACCTCTGAAGTCGTCATCCCGGCTTATTTTATCAGCTTAGCTAGTTCCAATTATGCGGCTGATATCTTACGATGGGATCTCAATTTTTTTTTCAAAATCATTCGCCAGTTTATGGTTGTGATGTACTCAAATTTTTTTGACAACCCACATCTTTGTAGAAATGTTGTACCTAATACGAAAAATTGCTTTACAACCACTTTTTCTTTCACTTCTTGGCTCACGAACCCTGTTAGGAGCTTCAATGTATTTCTTCTATCTGAATCTCGCATTCAAACAACACCAACTACGAACTTTGACCATCCCATATTTCTCTTTCTTTCCTTTGTCCTTTCTAACACTAAAACCAACTATTTTTGAATATATCCGGTAGAATGAGGCTGCTTCTTCAATAGAGTTGAACTCTAAATCAACAATATCTTCATCTAAGAGCTCCATTGGGTCTTTGTTAATGCTGGTAGACTGAAATATTTTTTTTATGATCGTTGTATCAAAATCCATTGGAGATTCACCATCATCCCTAAAAATAGAATTAAAAAAATAAGTATGAGAAATTAATGTAATATAATGCATTTCGTAAATCCATTAGAAAAGGTGAAGTAAAATAACTTATTATTGTTTGCGTTGATGTCATCGTTAGGATGCATTTCTCCGTTATTTTCTTCCTCTTGTTCTCTATCGTATCCTAAGTTAACAGCTTCAAATCTTTCTTCATCATCTAATTCTTCCACCTAACCCTCAATTTCTCCATCTGACACCACTATTGAAGCAAATCTTTCTTCATCAACTAATTTTTCCACATGACCCTCAATTTCTCTATATGACACCGCTATTGTAAAAAATAGTGTGTGTTAGAAACCAATAGAAGAAACGAAGGACAAGAAACAATCAAATAGATGAAATGCTTGAGTAATCCTAAAAGCATGCATAATTTTAAAAAACAACTTCCAACACAACCTTTTCGTCTTCTGCAACTCCACTAACAAAAGGACACATGTAATATTGGGTTATCAAAAGGTTTTTGTAATCAATTAGCTTTATTATTTGTGTGATTATATTTCAATGTTGGCAGGTGGCTCGGCTACCTCTGATTCTGATTCAGATTCATCTGACTCTGATACTTACCAAACCATCGGTTTGATTGAAGGCGATTAGTTCGGATCGGTATGGTTCGATTAAAAGCGAATGGTTCAGACTGGTAATAACCGTGGTCAATCGACTGTTAGGTACTCGAAATGATCGAGCTCGACTATTTTTAGCGTACGATTTCGGACGAATACTAACAAAGCCCGAGCCATATCACCATTTAAATTGAGCCCATAGTTTGGTTAGGTTTGACCCATATGTGCACGCTCTAATAAAATTGATTACACGACAAATAGTAAAATTAAATTTAAATAAAAAATAAAATTAGAGGTATAATATACTATTAACTTAAAATAAGGAATCTCATTACTGTTGAAACAAATACTAAAATTAACATTAATGTTAGCAGACCATCGGTTCGATTGAAGGCGATTGGTTCAGATCGGTATGGTTCGATTAAAAGCGATTGGTTTGGACTGGTAATAACCGTGGACAATTGACTGTTAGGTACTCGAAATGATCGAGCTCGACTATTTTTAGCGTACGAGTTTGGACGAATACTAACAAAGCCCGAGCCATAGCACCATTTAATTTGAGCCCCGAGTTTGGTTAGGTTTGACCCATATGTGCACGCTCTAATAGAATTGATTACACGATAAATAGTAAAATTAATTTTAAATAAAAAATAAAATTAGAGGTATAATATACTATTAACTTAAAATAAGGAATCTCATTACTGTTGAAACAAATACTAAAATTAACATTAATATTACCAGACCATCTGTTCGATTGAAAGCGATTGGTTTGGACCGGTATGGTTCGATTAAAAGTGAATGGTTCAGACTGGTAATAACCATGGGCAATCGACTGTTAGGTACTCGAAATGATCGAGCTCGACTATTTTTAGCGTACGAGTTCGGACGAATACTAACAAATTCTGAGGCATAGAGCCATTTAATTTGAGCCTCGAGTTTGGTTAGGTTTGACCCATATGTGTACGCTCTAATAGAATTGATTACATGAAAAATAGTAAAATAAAATTTAAATAAAAAATAAAATTAGAGGTATAATATGCTATTAACTTAAAATAAAGAATCTCATTACTGTTGAATACTAAAATTAACATTAATGTTACCAGACCATCGGTTCGATTGAAAGTAATTGGTTCGGATCGGTATGGTTCGATTAAAAGCGAATGGTTCAGACTGGTAATAACCGTGGGCAATTGACTATTAGGTACTCGAAATGATCAAGCTCGACTATTTTTAGCGTACGAGTTCGGACGAATACTAACGAAGCCCGAGCCATAGCGCCATTTAATTTGAGCCCCGAGTTTGATTAGGTTTGACCCATATGTGCATGCTCTAATAGAATTAATTACATGACAAATAGTAAAATTAAATTTAAATGGAAAATAAAATTAGAGGTATAATATACTATTAACTTAAAATAAGGAATCTCATTACTATTGAAACAAATACTAAAATTAACATTAATCTTACCAAACCATCAGTTCGATTGAAAATGATCGATTCAGATCGGTTTGGTTCGATTAAAAGCGAATGGTTCGGACTAGTAATAACCGTAGGCAATCGACTGTTAGGTACTCGAAATGATCGAGCTTGACTGTTTTTAGCATATGAGTTCGGACGAATACTAACAAAGTCCGAGGCATAGTGCTATTTAATTTGAGCCCCGTGTTTGGTTAGGTTATGTGCATGCTCTAGTAGAATTAATTACACGATAAATAGTAAAATTAAATTTGAATAAAAAATAAAATTAGAGGTATAATATACTATTAACTTAAAATAAGGAATCTTATTACTGTTGAACAAATACTAAAATTAACATTAATGTTACCAAACCATCGGTTCGATTGAAGGCGATTGGTTCAAATCAGTATGGTTTGTAAAAGTGATTGGTTCAGATTGGTAATAACCTGGGAAATCGACTGATATACTGACTATAATATCTGAATCTGTCCCTCAAGGTATAGGTGAAGGAGATTTTGAGAAAGAAGAAAAAAGAAGAAGAAGATGGAGATGGAGATAAAGATTAATCTTTTGAGTTTTGAAACTTTTATTTCAATTTGGACTATAATATTTGAATTGTAATATGGTTCTGGATATTTGTTGGCCTTGGCGGTGAAACACGAATTTGTGTTTGAAAAATTGTTAATTAAAATTTTCGGTTATAATAAGCACAGTTGGAGTGCATGGTTCGTACTCTGTTTAAAAAATTGTAATATGGTGTTGAATTTAGAGTTGGTTTGATATTTGTTTGGATTATTGTAATGTGAATTATGCAGGTTCTATGTTAAACTGTTAACGTGGATTGTGCAGATTATTGTAACGTGGATTATGCAGATTATTGGACATGAATGACCTTTACTTAATTTGATTATGATTTGTTTGGTTGAAGCATTTATATCTGTTTGTATGAATCATCTAACCATTAATTTAGCTAAGTTGTGTGCATTCATTTGATTTGCAGTTCGCCTTCACAGATATTTTTGATTTTTTGGTGTATTCCTTTGATTTACAGATGGCCTTCACAGATTTGATGAGTCTTAGGTGCATTCCTAGAAATTACAGTTGACATGCAAAAGGTCCTCGAAAGTCTTTAGTGTATTCCTTTGATTCTTTGGGACGACTTCAAAGAGTTATTCAAGAAGAAGTTTTTTCCTGAGGTAGCTCGGGAGGCCCTCGAAAGTCAGTTCGAGTGGCTTGAGCAGAGTAACATGACCGTCGACGAGTACACAATAAAGTTTGGTCGTTTGAGCCACTTCGCTGAGTACATTTTTAGTATTCCCGAGGATCGAGCCCGTCGGTTCAAGAAGGGTTTATCCTGCGAGCTTCGAGTAAGAGTGACCACTAGCCGAGCCCGCACTTATAAAGAGATCCTCAGTGTTGAACAAAGAATAGAGAGGGACATGGAGCCCATGCCCAAGAGAGAGAGAGAGAGAGGGAGACTTTTGGTGGTGCTAGCACTCACTCAGGCCCTGCAAAGCGTCCTAACGCTCAGGCGAGCCATTTTTTGCCTCAACGCCAGACGCCTCAGAAGTATCGTTCTTCTATTCGGGCTCCTGCACCACAGCCACAGAGGCCAACCCAGTCTGCTATTACTTGCACATTCTGCCACAGTCCAGGCCACAATTTTGATGTATGTGCAAGAGGTTGGTACTCTGTCTATTCTATGGATCATCCGCTCACCAGATGAGGGATTGACTTCAAGCTTCTGCCCGACTTGCTCTAGGACCAGTTACAGGCCCGAAAGGGACGAGAGGACTACCAGGACCGCAGTAGAGGAGCCCACATTTGCCCACCCACCAACATAAGTTTTCCCAACAACAGCAGCAACATGGGGCACCACCCAGGAATGGGCCTTTGTTATGGCGGTAGAGGATCCAGAGACTGCAGTAGATGTCATAACATGTCCACTTCTACTCTACACTTTTCCTGCTATTGCATTATTTTACTTTGGTGCATCGCATAGTTTTTTGTCAGTTGAGTTCATGCATTGACACTGTATAGGATCAGCTTATTCTAGGAGGGATTGCATGATCATGACCGGCGGTGGGACGGTACATGTTAGCAAAATATATGATTTTTCTATTACCGTAGCAGGAAAAGAGTTTAGAGCAAAGCTCCTCATAATACCACTTCTGGAATTTGATATAGTTCTTAGGATAGACTGGTTGAGCGAGCACTTTGCTGTTATTGATTTCCATCAAGAAAATGTTATTTTTAGCCCACCAGGAGAGCCCCAGTTTGAAGTCAAAAGGGAAGCTAAAGCAAAGGTCGAGGAAGTCAGCTATGGAGTAGTACTAAAAGAAAAGAAAGTACTTCACCCCATCATTGTATAATTTATGGATGTTTTTCTAGATGAGCTACCCGGTCTTCCCCCAGATAGAGATATAGAGTTTACCATTGACTTAGTTCCAGCAGCAACCCCAGTATCTCAGAATTGCTACCGGGTTAACCCAAAAGAGTTGAAGGAGATAAATGAGCAAATTGATGGGTTAGTAGACAAAGGCTTCATCCGATTCAGTGCTTCACCCTGGGGAGCACTAGTCCTCTTTATACCCAAGAAGGACGAGACAATCAGTACGTGCATAGACTATCGGGCCCGGAACAGTATCACAATCAAGAATAAGTATCATTTGCCTCGGATAGACGACCTTTTTGACCAGTTGAGTTGTGTGAAAGTATTCTCCAAGATAGATTTTAAGGTACCATCAAGTAAAGGTCAAAGAGCATGACCTTTTGAAGACATCCTTCAATACTCGATATGGGCAGTATGAGTTCCTAGTAATGCCCTTCGGACTCACCAATGCCCCAACAATCTTTATGAACCTCATGAACAAGATTTTCCACCAATACTTAGAAAAATTTGTGATAGTTTTCATTGATGACATCTTGATATACTCTAAGACCCCAAAAGAACAAGAAGGGCACTTGAGGATAGTTTTGGAGACTCTAAGGAAAGAGAAGTTATATGGAAAACTCTCCAAGTGTAAATTCTTCCTAGACAAGGCAGAATTTCTTGGACATGTAGTTACAGGGGATGATATAGCCGTAGATCCAAAGAAGATTACTAATGTGGAATCGTGGACTACACCAGGGTCAGTTGCAGAAGTCAGGAGCTTCCTAGGTCTGGTCGGCTACTACAAGAAATTTGTATAGGACTTTGCCAAGATTACGGAATCCCTGACCAAGCTTACCAGGAAGGATGAAGAGTTTGTATGGACTAAAGCATGCTAAGCAGCCTTTAATGAGTTAAAGAAAATGTTGACCACAGCTCCTGTCTTAGCCTTACCCTCGGGTTCTGGAGGCTTCACCATCTACAGTGATGAATCCTAGAAGGGACTAGGATGCGTGCTAGAGCAGAACAAGAGGGTAATAACATATTATTCTAGAAAATTGAGGCCTCATGAAAAGAATTACCCCACACATGACCTGGAGATTACAGCGGATATTTTTGCCTTAAGACTTTGGAAGCACTGCTTATATGGAGAAAGAATGAAGATATTCACAAACCATAAAAGCCTGAAGTATGTCTTCACACAGAGAAAGAGTTGAATATGAGACCAAGAAGTTGATTGGAACTTATGAAAGTCTTCGACATCGACCTCCAATATCATCCAGGAAATGTAGTAGCTGATGCACTTATCCGTTATTCTATAGTGATGTTCCTGACTATGGATCGGTATCTTCTATAAGACTTAGAGAAGCTGGGCATAGAAGTTATTATTCCTAGAGTTGAGAGACAATTAACAAACATGTAAGTCCTATCTAGCCTTATGGAGAAGGTCAAGGAGACTCAGTTCCTAAACGAAAGTCTCTGTAGCATCAGAGCCCAAGTATAGACAAGATTACTTGAGGATTTCATCATTGTAGAAGACGGGACACTTCGGCATGCTGCTAGACTTTGTGTACCTACCAAAAGTTTGAGGAAAGAGATTATGCAGGAAGCACACTAGTCCCAATACTCTATTTACCCTGGAGCAACAAAGATGTACCAAGATCTGAGAGAGCATGTATGGTGGTACGAGATGAAGAGAGATGTAGATAGGTTTGTCTCAAGATGCTTGGTGAGCCAACAAGTTAAGACAGAATGCCAAAGACTAGGAGGGTTGCTCCAGCATTTACCTATCCCCGAGTGAAAGTGGGAGCACATTACCATAGACTTTGTCTCGGGACTACTATGATCACTAGAAGAAAAAGGTGTTATGTGGGTGATCGTAGACCGATTGACCAAGTCCACTCACTTCATTTCCTTTAAATTAGGATTATCCATAGGGAAGTTAGCAGATCTCTACATGAGGCAGATAGTGAGGATTCATGGATTTTCAGTCAATATTGTTTCAAGCAGGGACATCAGTTCACTTTCCACTTCTGGAAGAGCCTACAAGAAAGTCTAGGTACTTGGTTGAAGTTCAGTACTTCTTACCATGCTTAGACAGATGGACAGTCTGAGAGGACCATCCAGACTTTAGAAGACATATTGAGGACCTGTGATTTAGACTTTGGTGGATCATGGGAAGACCACCTACACTTGGTAGAGTTTGCTTACAATAAAACTCACCAAACTAGTATTATTATGACACCATTTGAGGCACTATATGTTCATAGATGTCGCACACACTTATCCTAGGATAATATAGGAGAGATGGCCTTGCTTGGACCAGAGATGATAATTGATGCTACTGAAAAGGTCAAGTTGATCAGGTACAGACTCAAGGTTGCTCTTGATAGACAGAAGCATTGTGCAGACATCCAGAGGAGGCTATTAGAGTTTGCAGTTGGAGACTGGGTGTTTTGAGGATTTTTTTGACCCGTGGCACTATCAGATTCGGGAGAGAAGGAAAACTAAATTCGAGATATATTGGGCCTCTGGACAAGGTTAGTGGGGTTACCTACAAGCTAGCATTACCACCTAACCTAGAAGGAATACACAATGTGTTTCACGTCTTTCAGCTTCGGAGGTACCTAGCAGACCCTAGTCATGTGCTAGACCATTCCGAGTTTGAGGTAGGACCCAGCCTTACTTTCTCAGAGTTGCCAGTTGGGATCCTGGATCACAGGATGAAGAGGTTACAGAACTTGACCATTCCACTTGTTAGAGTTATGTGGAGACATCACTCTCCAGCAGAGTCCATTTGGGAGAGAGAGGATGAGATGAGGGAAACTATCCCTACCTATTCCAGGACTGATGCACTTTTCCTTCCTTGCTTTTTTTCTTGAAATTTTGAGAACAAAATTTTTGAAGGGGGAAATTTTGTAACTCCTCTTTCCTAGAATATCAATAAAGAATTTTTTTCTAATATTAATTCCTAGTACTGATTTTGAGTAGTCGAAATAAACCCCTTTAGTAATAAAAATTAATAACAATTATATTAGTAATCAAACCCTAATCAATTTTGGGATCAATAAGTAGTTTTTTTAGCAAAAAGAATTAGTTTGCAAATAAATAATTGAATTTGCAATAACAATTTTTATTATATAAACTTTCCTTCTCAGTTTCCAACCGAACTCGTTACAATTCTTCTTGTTCCCTCCAGCGACCGACCGACTTTGGCGTTCTTCTCATATTTCCTTCTAGAAGCCACCAGAGAGCTCCACCCTAACCGACTCCTAATCGCCTAACCGCCAGGTTTAGAAGCTCTCGGAGGCTCCCCACCGCCTATAAATATATCCCTCCACTGTTCTCCACCACCCTACCCCGGCAAGCCTTGTCCGATCAAACCCCTCCACCAATCTCCATCTTCCCGCCATCAAGAAGATATTAGACTTCATCTCCCCCGAGCTCGGCAAACCCTGGCAATGGCAATTTAGAGTAGAGCCCCTCGTCACCCTCGCTGGTGATTGACGACTACAAGCAACGGTCCGTGGCACGATCGACTTCATTAAGCTCCGGTGAGTCAATTTCCTCCATTGATCCTTCCTTTTCCTTTCGATTCTCGAATAAATTTGGATTCATTATTCAGGATCAAATGATCAATTGAGTCCCCGACGAAGTCGGGTTCATCTTCTCCGATCAGACGACCGGTGGATCAACGACAGATTGATCGGTGAGTCCATCTTTGTCCTTTAATTTATATTTCGATATTTGCATAGCTGAACGATCAAAGTTAATCATTCTACCTCCTCTCTGTTCTGATCGAATTTCGGGACAGGATCGACCGATTAGGAATTTAAGGATCTGATCTCGAGCGGTGGATTGATCGAGTAGTTGGTGTCAAGGCCGATCAAAAACCACCTAGTGAGTGTTCTAATTTTAAAACCTTGATGCTTCTTTGTCTTCTTTGATTCTAAAAGAGTATAAATCCAGGATGTAATCTAATTCCTCAACTATACTTTCTGCATCGAAGGTGTTTGATGAAATACCCAAAACATATGTTAAGAAGGAATTGGACACGTTCCGGATAGTGTCCAACTGTTTTAGATGCAATTGTGACCCAAATCCATCTGAACTTATTCAAATTCCTAGAATGAACTTGTAGTGTACATTGAGTCGTGTCTACAGGCAGATACAGAGTTGGTGTTATACGAGTCGGAGCTCGAATAAGGCACAGTGATGAGTCACTATACTGAGTCGAAAATGAACTCTAATTACTTCAAAAGTATCCGCTGGACACGAAATAATGTTATTATCCAGGGTGACTAGAGGACAAGTAGACATAGGGGGGTAAGTTATAGCTTAATAAGTTTGGGTAGGATCTTGATTGATTAGTCAGAGATCAGATTCAAACCCAATGGTCAATTATAAGTTCTTGAAAGTAAAATTAAAGTTGACAAGCGACCTTGACTGAGTCTAGGGCCTGTCCATTGGACTGAAACCTTGAGCCATAGGCTATGGTCTGAGGGTGGCTAGTTGGGCCTTGGACATGGCCCAAGAATAGGGTTCATGTTAGGATAACCGAATAAAACCAGAGGGTTCAAGTTTAGGTTTATGGACCAGGCTCAAGGGCCTGTAAACTACATTGGACTGACTTCAGTAAGATGTGACTGAAACTTGGGCTGGATCATAGGTCAGAGCCCAGTAATGAATAAGAAGTGATTAAATGAATAGTTTAAATAATAATAATAATTATTATTAGAAAATGGTTTAGAAGTGGAAGTTAGATAATTGGTTAGGATTAATGGATTGTTGAAATTAATAGGTTAAATTGGAATAATTAGAATTTAGAATTTTTGGAAATAATTTGAGATTAGGATGAGTAACTAAGAGTATTTGTGTCTTTTGACATAGTTAGCAAGGACCCGGACTAGACTTTGACCCTCCTCGAAAATCCAGGCAAGTACTCTACAACCTTGTTTCTTTACTTTATTCATATAGTATATAATATATGTTGGACACGATTCAGACACGATTTGACTTTTACTTCATGTGCTCAAAGTTATGGATCTGGTACGTGGGAAGGGGAAATGCTAAGTAAATATGTGACCCCACTCCACGCTAGCTAGGTCATGTGCTGAGCCTAACCACACCCGATACGTGTAGTTAAGCATTTCTCATCATGCATGTACTTTTACCAGCCAATCACATAATGAACCAAGCATTTCAAACACGTGTCATCATGTTTTCCTTGTTCATGTTTTAGTACTTGCATGGTTTCTAGTTCATCAGGTTAGTTTATTTACTTGTTGCATTTATTTTCTTGTATATGTTGTATTGACTCATAGTTGTATATTGTTACTCTACTCTATTTTCTGACTGGATAAGTGGCAGGTGAGTTAGAGGACTTTTGTCCTACTTTATATGGCACGGAGCACACTTTAGAGACCGTCGATGATGCTGGCCAAGATCTGAACACTGTTGCAGAGATATAGTAGATGTTAGACTTACTTTCAGTTGTACTTATTATAATGTGAGGGATTCATATTTGATGGTTGTATATATATGGAGAGTGTGAGAAATTACCTTTACCATTCACCAAATTTGTTTTCGGACATCCATTGTAAAAGGTGTAATAAGAGAGAGGTAAATATGGTAGTGTGTGGGGATTGTGTTCAAGGGCTCGTACTTAGTAATTATGACGAGTAATTGATATTTTTATTTGATGACTTATTAGCTTTAGACAACTGACTACCTCTGTTCACATAGCGTAGGCTGGACATGCTCGACTCGTACCCGATTATTTGGGAACGGGGTATGATACTATTCACCAAGCTCCATTTTCAAATGCACATCACCGATGCCTAAAATTGTAGTCATCCCCTTGTTACCCATCTTTACACGTCCAAAACTTGTCACGTCCCAGTTCCAAAATACGTAGGACTAGGGATACGTAAGCATGCCAGCCGTAAATATATGGCAACTCCAATATATGGATACCATAATACATATGTACGCTGTAATATGAATATTAACTCACATGTGGTATATATATAGTCACAAGTCACAGAAATACTAATTTCATCCACACAACAAGTCACAGAAAGGAAATAACTAAACTAAAATCATGAGTCTGAATAATCCAAAAGTAATAGTCGGTGAAGACAAATCTACTATCAATGACTATATCAATACTAAAATGAGAAAGGAGGGTAATTCTACAATATAATAATAAGATGATGATATAAAGGTATCAGCGAAGCGATCCATCGCTAGAGATAATCCAAGATGCTCAGAAGGTAAGACCTCCTCGGAAGAGATAAGTAGTAAGTCCTGATCCGTGCTCCTGCTAATAGTCAAGATCGTCTACACCTGGAAAGGGACCAGGTCCTCAGAGGGACGTAACAAGATACATAGAAGCATACCAATTTGAATACAGTAAACATGCATAATAGGTAAAAAATATGTAAGTACGCTGTACAAGACAATCTATATGAAATGCACAATGAGGACAACTTTTTGACGTATGGGCATGGGTAGGCTACTCGAACTAAATCTCACAACTCACACACACGTCAGGGGACATCAGAAATCGACATACCTCGGGGGTAGTGACCAGCGCGACACACTACCGTAGTGCGTGCTAGATACTATGGTTTACCAGAGTAGTTATAGCCCATACGTCTACTGATTGTCCTCCCCTCCTATGATACTATGTGTCAAGTGTGTGTCAACATATATATAGTATATAATTATAATTGAAAGAAAAACACACATGCAATGAACATATAAAAATATAATAAGCGTGCAAAGTACTGTAAGCAATTTGGCAAGGTATCTTGCCTAGCAAGGGAGCAGCAAAGTGTAACGTCCATGAGTCAAGCACACAGGATCAAAAACTACGGCCTCAGAATAAACGTCTCCGGATGCTGAAATAAACATCATCAACGTTCCCAGAATAAGCAAGAGATAAAAAATACTACCCTTTCGTCCAATTTGGATACAGGGGCAAAACAGTAATTTCGGGTCAAAGCGGGGTTTACATGTGGCCCACTTTGCACCGAAAAGCGTGCCAGGGGTAAAGGTCTCTAAATGAGATAAATTATAGGTCAAACCAATTCTAAACGTCAATACGAACTCAACGGTACATCCAATTTTGGATTCCGGTGAGCCGAACACAAATTTGCCCAAAAAGTCAACCATTGGGCCCGTAAATAGGCGGCTTGGTCAACTCTCTCAGAATCGCGTGAAACTTGGGTCACAAGACCAGCATGATGCCACGAATCCAATGACGCAAGTTTAGTCGCATTCTGACGAGCGTACACTAAATTGTGAGGTATTTTGCAAAAGTCGTGATACGAGGACTTTTTACGGATACAGGTTGATTCCGAGATGCACACGCGTTCAAATCAGTTTTCGCAAAAGCCCACACGTCTGGACATACCATACGCGCCTTTCGGTGCAACTGGTACGCGACGAGGCGGTCCTGTTTGGCTGGGCGCGTTCCGTATCACAAATTTTATTATTTTAGAAACAAGTTTTTTGGATTTTCAAGCTAATTTAATTATGCATATAGCACCAAATAAAATAATATAATTGACAAAAAATAATCTTGGTTATATGGTCTTCACATAGCAAAAAGAAAATCTAAGTTTGGATCTCTGTGGTGGGAGATACAAGTCCTTAAACATGGGTCATTGCAGCAGTTTTTCTGAAATTAAAGTTGTGGTTTTTCTCCAACTTGGTCTTGGTTTTCACTTAGGGTTATGTCCTGATCGGAGGAAACTAATACACAGTATTGGAAGAGGGATAGGTCGTGAACATACTGGTTAAGACGGGGTCAAATTTGGTCGAACGATGGAGCGGAAATCAACGCATGAACAGGACTTCGCTGATGTCAAATTTTCGTGCGGCGTGCGCGGGATCTCATGCGGCGAGCGGCGGCGGGCGTCTGCTCCGACGGCGGCGGTGGTAAGGTGGTCGGCTCTGGGTTGGGGATTAGAGTAAGGGTTTAGGGTTAGGGTTTTGGGAGAGTATATATATATATATATATATATATATATATATATATATATATATATATATATAATGAGAGAGGGGGGGAAAGTTGGGCCGCGCGGGGTTCCAGCGGGGGGGGTGATATTTGGTTGCTGCTGCGGCTGTTAGTTTAGGTTAAGTAGGATTTAAGGGTTTTTAGTATTAGAGTTTCTTTTTCTTTTTCTTTTCTTTTTCTATTTCTTTTCTCATTTCTATTCTTAATACTATTACTAAAATTATTATTATTATTACTAATAATAATAATAATAATAATAATAATATTATTATTATTATTATTATTATTATTATTATTATTATTATTAACACTTATTATTATTATTAGTATATTATTATTACTATTATTTATTACTATTACGACTATATATTATTTACATATATATTTGGGGTATAAAAATGCATATTTACCCAGATTAAATACAAAAAAATCTATTACTCTTCTACCAAGATTTCTAAAATCAAAATAATAGATTTTGTACAACAATTCTAAATGATTAATTATCTAGGTACTTGAATCAATAATTTATATTTCTAATTAACTAAAAAAAATCCATAATCAATTAATTAAATAAATACAATATAAAAATATGGGGTTTTACATTCTATCCAACTTACAAAAATTTGTCCTCGAAATTGACACTACCCATATTCATAATGAATCACTATAGCTATTGCACTTCATTGCTATCTAGCAGTGATTCCTAAAAGTCATGGTCAGACATTCTACCACTATTCTATTATCCTTTAACTCGTCTATACTACCCAACTTACAGGAGTTCTACTAGTAGTCACAGTCTCTTAAGGCTATTGTCTAGGTGGTAGGACAAATTTATTCATTGGATCGAGAATTTTGGGATACCTGTCTGGAATCTCATAACCATGATTTTTCTTTGTAACCGTCAAGTATCGTATTCTAATACTGCCATGCCACCTGACTAGTATGTCTGCAAATACTTCGACTACTCTATTATAACGGTCTAGCTGCAGTTGTCGCTACTTCGCCAGCGATTTGTCATAGTTGTCAGTACGTAACAAGTGCCTTCAACTCTTCCCTAAGCTTAGTCTAAGTTTTAGGGCAACAATTAAGGTCTTGACTAACTTATAAAACTATTAGAAGTAAAAAAAAAACTAATTCAACAATCCAACTAATTCCCATTAGACTAAGGGATGCTATACATGGTTTTAAAAATAGTAAGAGAATACAGATATTGTTATAATGCATATACATAAGGGTTATCATTATGTACTCATCTTTTAGTTATTAATCATTTACTAAACTATTTATGTTTTTAACTAACAAAATAAGGGTGAGGATGAAGTAATTCAAACAATTCATAATGGCACGTAAGGATACGACTATGATAGGAAGAGTTAAGCACGAGATAAGGAATGGATAGAGAAGAAAAGATGAGCCACCCAAGAGGGCGAGATGGTGATAGGAAGAGAATACTACTACTGCTACTCGCATCATCTATTAGCATCACGTGTATGCCATCTGGGTAGAATATCAATATATCCTCATGACTGCTAAACCACCATATATATAATTCTACGTCTATTATGCACCTACGATCTCGCGTCATATAGGGGGTCATGAGTATGAAATGACAAATATAACTAAAGGTCGTACCTGTATCTACGACTTCCTGTGCCTGCGCTCCCTTATTTGTCATCATGAGTGCTTGGCCTATGGGGTATATCTATTACTATCCGTGTATCAACTTATACTAAGCACGAACGTTCGTCTTTCCGAAATAGGGGAAGACAGAAAACAACAATAAAGAATTCAAGGAGGAGGTGATAAAATACAAATACGGGATTCAAAGGGATTAGAGAATTTGAAAGGGAGTTGCCAAGGCAGTTATGGATTGAAATCTTATTTTGGTAACTTCCTATTAGCATGTTCACATCAGAACAATTATGTACCTGACATGATATGCTCTGACCAGTCTAGAGGGCAAGTATATTCGTCTAACAAGTTGAGTCAACTATATCTCAATCCACGTAAAGTAGTGATACAAAGAGCGAACCAAGCGCACTAAGGTTGATCAGACCATAATGCACTGATTCTGATTTAGACAATGTATTAGTGTAGGCCCCCAATAATACATATGTCATGAACAAGCTCGATAAAACAATAAGCTTACAAAACTAGGCTATAATAGCAGTATAAGTCGAGGTAGATCATAAAATATAGGTACGTTGGATTAGGATGGAGGAAGGTACGGAATAATTTAAGTTCACTAAGAAGATCGGTGTTGTGCCTCTACAGTTGCCATACTAATTTCTTGTCTAAGTCTAAAGTCAACCAAATGGGTGTATGTGCCTCTAAGTTCTACAGTCTGGGTAAACACTATCTTTTTATGCAAGTCTATAGTTGGTGTTATTCATTTATACTTCATTAATTGGTCAGGAGGACTATGTGATACTAGGTTATGAGGCATACTACCATACTTACAAATATTAACTAATAGTGTTATTGAATACTAGAGTGTATATACCTGGTACAAGGTACCTTCCTAACCCCTATCAAGCACGAAAGAAAAGATAAGATTGACGTTGTGAAAGGATCAAGCAAGATGCAATGCAAGCAATCAAATAAGAATTGGAAATAAAATCAAGGGAGGTGATTAAATAAGTGGATGAGATCCTATATTCTAATCCTATGCGCAGGCTTGCTCGGTACAGTAACGTAACCGAGATAATATGCTCTCGACCTGCATGGGCCACCACTAAAATATGTCACGTCCTAGTCCCAAAATACGTAGGACTAGGGATACGTAAGCATGCCAGCCGTAAGTATATGATGTTTGTGGTATTAAACGAAAGAATGAAAGTGTATTTCAATGACGGGGTTTGTGCGAAACCCGCGCCCTTTGGTTTACAAACAAACTTGTACAATGTAATTCTATACGAGGATGTGGGAGTACAATTTATTTAATCTGGGTATAAATTGCTATAGGTGTCTGATCTGCGGTTGATCACTTTAGCCCTTGGACCACGCGATGTTGAAGAAGTGTCGTGGAAGACAGGTAGCAGCTTCGAAGGTTGTAGGAGAGGGTGGATGCACGATGCCGAAGTCGTCGATCCCCGCTCTTTGCCTGAGCTCCGGGCTTTCTCTCTCTCTCTCTCCCTCTCTCTCTCTCCTCCTCGTTCGATCTTCTCCGATTGTCGACCTTGGATCTGATATTGGTACTCTTGACCGAATTTTCGACCTGGGATCTGATATCGGTTTCTTGACCAATTTTTCGACCTTGTTCCCCATTGACAGGGGCCTCTATTTATAGAGTCTTTGGTGACAGTGACCACTCCGTTGGTGTAGCAACCGAGGAGTGGAAAGTATAGCACCCTTTTACACAACGGTTAAAGTAACCAATGCCTACGTATAGATGATCTTTTGACTGAGCGGGTGACGTGGGTCCAACTAAGGGGACACAACACGTACAGTTGCTACTAAGATCACGGCGTAAAAGCCACGCGGGTAGGTATCCATTGTGTAAAAGAGGTTGGCGTAGAAGCCAAATGTCCGTCACCATGGCATAGAAGCCAAGTAGGCATAGAAGCCGAACAGGCATAGAAGCCGAGCAGGCATAGAAGTCGAACAGGCATAGGAGCCGAGTAGGCGTGGAAGTCGAACAGGCACAGAAGCCGAACAGGCATAGAAGCCGAGTAGGCGTGGAAGCCGAGTAGTCGTAGAGACTGAGTGGGCGTGGAAGCCGCATGAGCACAGATCCTGAATGGGCGTAGAAGCCGCTGCATATCGTGCCAGAATGGGCGTAGAAGCCGCTTGAGCACAGATCCTGAATGGGCGTAGAAGCCGCTGCATATCGTGCCAGAATGGGCGTAGAAGCCGCTTGAGCACAGATCCTGAATGGGCGTAGAAGCCGCTGCATACCGTGCTTATGTAGACGCCTTAGCCGGAATTACGGCTTTTGAAGATATAACCAAATCTCTTGCAGAGATTTGCCATCACCTTATGCATTAAATACGGAGGCGTGTTTCGAAGGTCTGCAGGCCTTCTGTGCACCCGTCGCAGAGACGTGTCTTGAGAGAAACTGTCACCGCTCTGTGTAATTAGACGTGGAGACGTGCCGCGAACCCCGTACGAAGTGCAGCTTTTGACGTGGCAGGCGGTTTGTCTGCTGCGGAGCGTAAAACAGCTCATGTTTGCCTGTGTAAAACAGGGCGGCGTATTCCCTTGTACGCAAAAGAGCGGTTTATGCTAAGGGGACTCCAGTAAACGACGGTTTGGTGATGTTTTACCAAATCCTCTGCATTAAATGGTGAGATCCGCCATCATACCGTGGGACGCGTCCCGAGAGGTCTGCCATCGTTTCCAGCCGTCGTCTAGGTAGCCGTGCATCACCTTTTGTCAGGAGTCAGAGGTCAGATTCACTGCGTGACTTGACAGGTTCATTTCGGGGAAGATGAAGCGTTCCTCGTACGCTATCACGCTACTTTGAGAGTGGTTGAGTTTTACGCCATGGAGGCGATGAAGAACTCTGTTTCACGCTGGAGCGGCCTGGACGTACTGCACTTATGCGGATGGTCCTTTGAGCTTTTATTCTTCACGCTGTATTTTAGCGGAGAAAACTCTGTCGTACGCCTGATGGCTCTGGAGGCCTCTGCTTACGCTGCTCTGTATCAAGAGGCTGTGTAGCTCTTCCCAGCGTATTTTTTATGCTTCTACAAGACCCCCTTCAGAGCTTTTAAATTCCTTGGAATTTGAAACGCCTTGAACGAAGCATGAATGGCCCCTCGTAACTAGAAACGTTTCTGAGTGGAGCGTTGAAACGGTCGGTGCAGACTTTATGGCGGATTTATGGGGGACCGCTGTGATCTCTTTTGCCTATAAAAGGCTGGGGGAGTTAGCCTGTTCTCCCCACATCTTCATCACCACGCAGAGATGATCACCGGAGTTCGCCGGGTCGATTTGAGGAAGAAGGAGATCATGTTCTTCCAGCTTGTAAGGAGCCAAAAAAGACGGCGTCTTCGAGCAAGTGTCCACTGCAACGATGGATCATGGATGGATATCTTAGCCTCCCTTGCTCGGGATAATCAGCAACTTTGTATGGCGTTGCCCCAGGAGAGAGGAAGGGTCGTATTTGACCACGGCGGCTGGCATGCCGCGCCTTCTCTCGATGCCCTCCGGTGACGAGAGTCAGACAGACTCGTTCTGTCTCGGATTGATCGGTGCACGGAGCATGGGATCTGCAAAATCTATGCAGGACCAGTTCTGTATCCGCCCGCCATTGATCATTGCCATGTCGGTCAGTTTGCTGGAGCTGACCGACTGTCGGAGGAGATGGATGAAGAATTGAAGCCCAGCGATAACCTGTCAGAACAGCTTCTGGGCGATCTTCAGACAACGAGGGGGTATCTCCTTTGTAGACGGAGTTCCCCTCAGATGTAATCATGAAAATGAAAAGAAAACCCTTGTAGATTGGATTTCCCTCATATGTAATCATGATTTTGATCTTTAATAAAAATCGTCTTTCTTCTTCATATGATCATCTTGCCATATGTTGCTGTGAAGTCTGAATATGTGCAGCTTCAACACGTCTGAATCTGTACGCCGACTCTGTAGAAAGAGTGCTAGGTCCTGTCCTTTACGCATAGCGAGTAGTCCATAGAACGCTGTAGAGCATTTTGAACATCTTAGAACTGTCTTATTGCTGGGACTGAGGAACCGCGTAGAGCTCTGAACTTCTGATAAACAGAATTTTTGTTCAGTCTTCGCCTTCAAGAGTGACTTCTCGAAAATCCCTTGGAACAGGGTCGAGGAATGGCTGTCAAAAACTGAGTTGCCATCTTTTGATAGACGAGATATTCAGACTGGAGTTTGGATGAACCTCCATTTGACCCGAGAAGAGTAATTTCTTAATGTTTGAACTCTTGTATGTTTCGGGTACTTGGGATATGTTAAGGTCAAGGAGGAGTATCTTCTGTGTGAACTCCTGTAATTGACCGTCTTGGGGACCGTTCGAATATACGGAAAGTCGTAGAGCGAGAAATCATCAGTCTGTAGCCTCCGGGCGTAAAACACCGTCGAGCGTGAAATCGTAGACTTGTAGTTCCTGTGCGTGAAGTCATGGGTTTTGTGGCCTCTCGAGCATAAAAGCTACTGAGCACAAAGGCATCCGGGCCAAAAATCTGACTTGTAGCTGTCGAACGTAAAGTTGTAGATTCGTAGCCGTCGAGCGTAGAAAACTCCTTTAGCGTAGAGATGTATATCTGTAGCTCCTGAAAAGAAAATTTCTCCGAGCGTGAAATCTTGCGGATCTGTTGCTTCTGAGTGTAATCTGAGCGCCATCGAGCGTGAGATCATTGATTTGGTATCTGCTGAGCGTAAAGTCGTAGATTTGTGGCCTCTCGAGCGTAAAAGCTACTGAGCACAAATGCATCCGGGCGTAAAACCATAGACTTATAGCTTGCGAGTGTAAAACCGTAGATTTGTTGCTGTCGAGCGTAGAAAGCTCCTTCAGCGTAGGACCTGCTGAACCGTCTTTGCATGAAGAAAAACTTTTCGAATTTGCTGACTGTCCGTCTTTCAAGGTTAGTGGGCTGACGTGACATCCAATCATAACCCTTTATTCAATTTTGCGAGATTTGGTTAGGGTCTCGAGGAGTCCGTCTGAGGATTCGAGGAGTCGGCCCGAACTCTATATATATCCCAAGTTCTCTGAGAGAGAAACTTTTTATCCGTCTTCTGTGAAAGAGAGCTTTCGACTGTTCGAGTTTTTCTTCGTTCTCTCTCCGAGCATCTCGAGTCTTCAAAAAAAATGGCGTCGAAACAGACCTCCTCTGCCAAGGGAAAGGGTATAGGTTCCTCTTCTCATTCTTCCGCCCCAGCGAGGGGGTCTTTGGTCGGTCAAGACGAACTTGCTTCTGAGCGAAGTGTCCTGCCGACGAGCAATGCACCCGGTCTTAGAGGTAAAGCCTTCGAGGTGACAAAAACGACGAAAAATCTTTCGCACACGTTGAACGTGACCGCGCTAGGCCGTCTTCTGTGCTGATAGCCTCTTCTTGAGGAAGATGATGCACGGAGGCGTTTTCATCTTTTACGCCCACATTTCTAATGTGTCAGCGTAAAGACTCCATATTTTCGTAGTTCTGAGCGTAGAAGCTCTGGCTACCAAAAATTGGGGTATATCGTAAAATTTGAATTTTATGCTTGTGGGGGGACCTCCGGCATAAAATTGCCAGATTTGCACAATCCTGCGTAGAGCACAGACTGTTGTTTCTTTCGGTCCGTATGTTCGTGCAAGACTTGTGATGACGTATTTTCCTTGCACTTTTGGGATGCTGCACTCGAACTACCTGGAGGATCTGTCCCACGTGTCATTCCCTATCTCCGGACCCCAGTACCCTGAAGGAAGGAGGGTCTTAATATCGGCTCAGGGCGAGCGAATGCTGCTGAGTATGATCAACGGGGAGCCTCTGACTTATGTAGACGGGGAGCCGTACGTAAAGTCGGCTTTCCTTTTAGGGGACATGATCGGCAAACAGTCCCAGACGAAGCCTAAGAGGGAGCCCTGGGTCTTCTCAGCCGGGAATTTGGTTTTGTACCTGCCAACGATGCTGAGGGATTATCCCATCTCGGCCTTCTTCCACGCGACGCATCCTAGGAAGATGTCGTGGACGCTGACTCCTGATCTTCACGGCAAGCCGGGGAAGATTTTTCATCTGAAAGGAGCTGACCAGGGGTCGTTTGTCAGTCGTCCCTCCGGCGTTGTGACATTGTTCAGAGGACTGTGCCCGGGCAGTGTTCCAAGTGAAGATAGCTTGGTGATCCAGCCGGTCCAATTGCCGACCTTCTGCAACGACTTCGTGGGTCGAGGTGGGGTATATCCCAAGGAGAATCATCGGTGCAATGGGTGATCGCCCCAACGAACTCCCGATGGAGATGCCTAGTTGACTGGGCCTTGAAGCACTTCCAGAGAGAGTTGGAGGGCATTAGGCTATATGCCACTGTGAGTGCGACGAGCGTCGGGTTGCCTCCGAACCCCAATTTGTTCCTGGCGCTGATGGAGCGGTACATTCCGCTCACCGGGACCTTTGCCACTCCACTGGGGGAGTTGGGGTTGGCGCTCCACGAGATGGCAGTTGTCTCGAGACTGCCGATGGAGGATACTCCATATGAAGAGTATGTTCCCACCAACCGGGAGTTGGGGGATTTGGACCCTCGGGTGGCGGAAGTATATCAGGAGATGATGTGTCAATACTTTGCGTGCACCGCCTTTTATAACGAGCCTTCTGATTTGGCTCACACCACCAAGTGGATGTCCTACCTCTTCTTCCACCGAGCCAGGGCCGCCAGGTCGAAGAAAGCCTCGGGTGGCAAGAATGAGCCCGTGAACTGTTTGGGCGTGCTTAGTGCCCAAGTTGTGGAGACTCTTATGGAGGAGGCTGAAGCTCCGGATCAGATTCTTCTCGAGGGGGTAGGAAAGTACCCGGAAGGCACCAAGGTCTGTAGTTACTTGAGGCGTTGTCGCAGGCCTTTGTCTAAGGAAGCCCAGCTGGCTGGTTTCCTCTCCATATGGTTGCGCCGAGTAGTGGTGCCAGGTACCGCGTCCGCGGACCGCATTCACCGAAACATCCTGTAGCCGACAGTGCGCCTGGTATTTGGGGCAAGACTGGGCTTGCTTCCTGCCATGGTGTGCCGTATACAGGCTGGCTTGAGAGCCATAACTGACAGGTTGCTCGTCGACGAAGCTCGACGTGAGAGTTTTCCCAGGGTGGAATTATCATACCTATACTTGATGGGATGGTTGATTCTCCACAATCCTCGGGTGATGTCTCCTGGGTCCGGTAGCAGCTCGGGGGGTATATTCTTGCTGAATTACAAGGATTCCTCCTGGAATGTGAGCACAGTTTTAGACTGCCGGCTGGTGTTGAACCTCAGCCACGGTTGGAAGCTCCTCTGTACTGCTCCCCCCGTGCATCGCAATCAATCAGGGGTGCGGCTTGAGGATTCAGGTGGAGAGAAGACCGACCTTTCTCCGGAAGCTTTTAACTGGTTGGTCTGTATTAGACCCTCCCATCTGCTGTACAGGAGCGAAGATCACTGCTTCTTCGAGCCCTACTTGCCTAGTCGGTTTGCCAGGCAGTTTGGGTACGATCAGCTGCATGTGGGCAATGCCGTTACCAGCTTTAGGTCCAGGGGCGGACTCATTGATGGAGCTAGAGGGTGGCGATATTTCCTCATGGGTTGTACGAGGGCAACCTTCATTGTGCCGGTCGTTACAACCTCCACGGAGCTTCGCATTCTCCATTCTTACGTCCAGTTTTATGTGCGCGATTAACACCTTCCATCGTGATTTCGACGTGCGTGGAAGCTTCCGGGTGCCTTCTCCCAAGCCTGGGGGAAGAGTTGACGTACCTTCCGTTTCTTCGGACGAAGGTGAGGAGTCTGGTATTCCGGACGAGCCTCTGGTATCGGTGTCGAGGTGCGAAGTGCCTCTGCATGCGGGGGCTTTGGTAGTCTCTTCTGGGAAGCGACGGACTTCTGCTCTGAAGGAAGTTTCTCTTCGCAAGAGGAGGAAGGAGACGGTTGCTCGTCCTCTCCGCATTCCTGGCATTGCGGCTCCTGGGAGTGAGCCTGCCTCTCCCTACATCGGGGATGATTCTTTGGCTGGAGGTTCCTCGCCTTCTAGAGAGGGGCCTCCTACAGTTCCGGTCGTCGATGCCGGAGAATCCTCGTTAGAGGTGGCTGTGGCGGCTACTGCTCCAGGTAGCGGAGCGAGATTGCCTGTGTGGCCGAGGCAGATGGGAGAATCTTTCCCGAGGCCAGCAGCGGACATGACTCCTGCCGCGTCAGTGAGCGCGTCTGGCGAGATTCCGGCCGATGAACTTCGACCATGTCTTGGTGGAGGCCTGACAGAACTCTCGGCGCGACCCACCTCCTTCTCCAGGCATGACGATTCGCATTGCGTCATTAAGGCGTGGTTTAGCTATATCGACTGCAGATGCGTCGTATATGCCGTTGGCTCCGGGTAAATGTCGTTTTTATGTCTCCTTTGAGAAAGATTGTCATCATACTGATATTGACTTTCTCGTCTTCTTCTCAGGGGATAGCGCCCACGGGGAGTATAGCGTTGAAGCGCATTCTGGTTCCGCTCGGGCTTCTGACGAGGAGGCGTTCGTCTTTGATGAGGAAGTGGCTTCGGGGGCCAGTACGCCTGGAGTAGCTTCGTCACCTCGAGAGGAGGATGAACACGTCGTCGTGACCTTGCCTCTTGTGAGTGTGGTGACGACTTCGACCGCCGTTACCGCACCTTCTTCGATTGCGCCATGTGTCGATTCGACGGCTGTGGCCACCTCGTCTGCAATCATCCCTAGAGAGGGACTTGCTGACATTGCGGGCGCTCCCGGCGTTCAGTCGGATCTAGTTGCGTTGACCGAGCAACATACCAGCCTTTTCTACACCGGTTTGAGAACGATGGTGTCAATGGTGTTAGCGAAGAGTCTGGATTTTGAGCGCCTGAGGAAGACTTCTCTTGCTTCGATCGGGGTCATCAGGGATCTCGGCGATCCTGGGGTAGCTGACGCCCTGGAAGCGGTGGTTAATGGGTTAGAGCAACCTATTAACGAACATTTGCAGCTGACTCGGGGTCTCGATGCTGATGTTCAGGCTCGGTTCGACCTCATGACTGCGCGGCTTGCTACGAAGGTGGAAAGCCTAGACAACTCTATCCAGAAGTATAAGCTGGAGGTGGATAGGAGAAAAGTTGTCGTGGAAGAGGCTCTTGCCGTTGAGACGCGGTGTTGCTCTGAGCATGAAGGGAATGCAGCGAGGGTCTCCAAGCTGAAGGAAAAACTCGCTCGGGCAGAGGAGTGGGCTTCTCAGTCGCTGGCAGGTCTAGACGTAGCGTCCGGTCGACTGAGCATAGCGCGACGGGAGCTGGACCGTGCAGAAGCTGCTCACGCGGGCTGTCTTCGGGCAAAGGCTGATCTGACCCTCACGAACACTCCCGAGGCACGGCTGGAGCAGGCTCGTGCCGACGCCTTGGTTCTTAGGAATGAGGGGATAGCTGCGCTGGAGCGGCAGATTCACAATCTGACTCACCCGCCATCATGATGTATCCTTTCCCTTTTTTGCTTGCCCAGATGTAATTCTGCCTCACTCTCGGGAATAAATAAAGGCGACTCTTGCTGACTTTTGTGGACCCATCATTTTGGAATTAAATGACCGGTTTTGGTGAGAGTGTTATCAGAGGTAGCATGGACATGATAGACTCCCGATAAACTTCTTAGCAGGACACATCTATTCAAAGGTCATACGGACATGATAGAGCGTAAGCCTACTAATTGCGTTTTGGAAGTAGTTTTGTCAGAATCGAGAGCCTTGCTATGTCCCACCCGAGCAGGGGAGATTAAGCATAGTACCTTTTCAGGAATTTGTCGTTGATAGAAGCCATTAATAGGTCTCCATTAGGCTGGGCTATCCTGTAGGCGCCGTTCGAGAACGTCGTCTCGATCACATAAGGGCCTTCCCACTTGGGCTGGAATTTGCCTTTACTTCTGTGGGTAAGAATCATCGGTCTTCTTACGGCTAGAACTAGCTCGCCGACTTTGAACACTCTTTCCTTCACTTTATGATTAAAAGTTTTAGAAATGCGTGCTTGGTAAAGTGCGATGCGCTGTTGAGCTTGTAGGCGTTTCTCGTCTAATCCTTCAAGCTCTTGGAGCCTTAACAGGTCATTCTTTTCTCGAGTCAACTCACTAGTCACTGCTATCTTGAGCGACGGGATCTGGATTTCGATGGAAAGAACTGCCTCGCTCCCGTAGACTAGTGAAAAGGGGGTACAACCTGTAGGTGTCCGTACGGTTGTGCGGTATGCCCAGAGACATTCGCCCAACTTCTCGTTCCAGTCTCTTTTGTTTGAAGAGATGAACTTCTTCAGGAGTTTGATAATGGTTTTGTTGAAAGCTTCCGCCAAACCATTAGCAGCTGGATAATATGCCGTAGAGGCAATATTATGTATTCGACTTTTATCGCAAAATCGATGAAACGCTTGGCTGATGAACTGAGGCCCATTGTCATGGATTATCCTTCGAGGAATCCCAAAGCGATAAATGACGTGGTGCTTGATGAAGCTGATCACGTCAGACGCTTTTACCTCAGCCAGAGGGATCGCCTCTGCCCATTTGGAGAAGTAATCCATGATGGCCAGTATGAACCGGTGGCCTCTGGAGGAAGACGGGTGAATGGGACCGACGATATCCATACCCCATGCTCCGAAGGGCCAGGATGCGACCGTAGGATGTAGATATTCAGACGGTTGGTGTATGAAGTCTGCATGAACCTGACAGGCTCTGCATTGTCTTGCATAGCTGATCGCGTCTGTGATCATATTGGGCCAGTAGTAGCCCATTCTCCTGATACGATCCTGTAGCTTAGGACCGGGCTGATGCGCTCCGCATACGCCGTCGTGAGCTTCTCGGATAATCTGCTGTGCTTCGTCGTCTGAGAGACATTTTAATAGCAGTCCGTCGTAGGTTCGACGATATAGGCAGTGTGACGATGCATCGAAATAGAAGCGTAATGACTGTCTCTTGACGGATATTGCTTCTTTGGGGTCCTCTGGCAAGATTCCGTATGCGACGAAATCTATGAAGGGACTTCTCCAGTCTCTTCCGGGGGGATCTGTGTTCACAGCGTGGCTGCGTTCTATGTGAAGGTTGTTCTTCACGCAGAATAAATCTCTGTTAAGAAGGATCACCGAATCTTGCCTTCTTATAGGGGTAGCTAAGTCCGCAGCTAGACTGGCCAGGGCATCAGCTTCCAGATTCTGAGATCGAGGTACATGCTCTAGGAAGAACCCTTTGAACGTCATGGCTATCTCGATTGTCGCTCGGTGATAGGGGATGAGGTCTGGATTCCGGACTTCGTATATCCCTCTGACTTGATTGACGATAAGCAGAGAATCACCGAAAGCTTCCAGGGATTCGACCTCCAGCACTTCAGCGACTTGGAGCCCGATCAACAGGGCGTTGTATTCCGCCACATTGTTGGAGCATGGTTCATTAAGAGAGTATGCCCGGTAGATGACGAGTTTATCAGGAGTGACCAGGACGATTCCTACCCCTGAAACCACGTTTCCCTGGGGGCCAGTCCTGGAGGCGCCGTCAAAGAACAGTTGCCATGTGTTACTTTCCATTGCTGAATTACATTCTGCAACTTCGTCGGGAATGTCTTCGTATAACTTGGAGGCCTCCGGGATCGGATGAGCAGCCAGGAAGTCGGCCAGCGCTTGGCCTTTGATGGACTTCTGCGGGATGTACACCATGTCATATGGTGTTAACAGCATCGCCCAGGTTGCGAGTCGGGAATTAAGAATACTCGGCTTGCTCATCAGTACTCGAAGAGGGTTAATCCTGGAGATGATATGAATAGTCTGGCCGGTGACGTAGTGCCGCATCTTTTGGATAGCGAACATCAGATCTAGACATTCTTTCTCCACTGGGTTGTACCGGTGTTCGGCTCCGACCATAATCCTGCTGAGGTAGTAGATAGCCTGCTCATGCCCCTCGTCGTTCTTCTGCGCTAGAAGAGCTCCTAGCGAATGATCCATTGCTCGGACGTACAGCAAGAACAGTTTTCCCATGATGGGAGGCACCAGAACTGGCGGACTGGTGAGGTAGCGTTTGATCTCCCCAATGCTTGCTGACAGGTTTCGTCCCATACGAAGGATACACCTTTCTTCATGAGGTGCGAAAAAGGCTGTCATCTTCCTGAGAGGTTGGATATGAACCTCCGGATATAAGCCAGACGGCCTTGAAATCTCCGGAGTTCCCTCAGATTGCGGGGCGGTCGCATTTCTACGATGGCCTGGACTTTGTCAGGGTCCACCTGGATGCCTTTGGCGGTGATAACAAATCCCAGAAATTTGCCACTAGATACGCCCAGGAAGGACTTCGTAGGGTTCATCTTGAGTTGATGTCGGCGCATTAACTCGAATACCGTCCTTAGGTCCTGAATGTGATCATCTTTGAGGCGGCTCTTGACGGCTATGTCGTCTACGTAACACTCTACTGTTTTGCGTAAATGTTCATGGAATATGCCGCTCATAGCCCGTTGGTACGTAGCCCCGGCGTTTTTCAATCCGAAGGGCATGACCGTATAGCAATACACTCCCAACGGGGTGCGGAAGGCAGTGTGCTTCTCGTCTTCGGGATGCATCTTGATCTGATTGTATCCTGAGAACCCGTCCATGAAAGACATGCGTTCAAAACCGCAGGTGTTGTCGATCATGATGTCCGTGATGGGAAGAGGAAATTCATCCTTGGGGCAGGCCGCATTCAGATATCGGTAATCGATGCAGATGCGTACCTACCCATTTTTCTTCATGACTGGGACAACGTTGGCGACCCAGTCGGGATGTTGTTCTTCCCGGATGAACCCACAGGCTATCAGCTTTTTGACTTCAGCCTCAATGGCGTCCATCATGTCCGGTCGGAGCCGACGTTGGTGCTGCTTCACAGGCTTTGAGTCAGCCAATATGTTGAGTTTGTGAGTCGCCACCTTCGGGTCTAGGCCCGGCATGTCTCCATAATCCCATGCAAAGACGTCGACGTATTCCTTTATCAGCTGTATGATTTCTTCCCTTTCGGCTGGTGGAAGATTGTCACTGATAAATATCGGCTTTGGCGAAAGCTCACCCCCAACATCGATTTGGATAACTTCGTCTTTGGTTGGAGGTTCCCTCTGTTCGAAGCGGAATTCCCACTGTGTATCCATTTGTTGAGCCCAAGAGTCATTCTCAAACGGCTCAGAATCTCGTTCCTCTGCTTCTGAGGGATCTGTCATCACCATATTTGCTGATAGTGCTTGTTCGGGAGCACTAGGTGAGTCGGGGGGTGACGAGCCGTCCCAGGAGGAGGAAAAGATGTCCTTATCCGACGTGGAAGCCGTAAGGGAGGTGGCATACCCTAACCCGAAACGAGTTTGTTGGTAGCGGGGGTCGCCGCGTGGCGGCGTTCTTCTGCCTTTTCCGTAGTTGAGGCCCGGCTTTCGCTTCAAGTCGTAGCCCATATTTTGCATGATCTTCAGCACTTGAGGGCTGTATCGGTGAACCTGCATCTTCCCAGTATCGTCATCGAAAGGATCTTCCTGGATGGCTGGTTGATTGCGCATGCGGCCGAATACTATTGGACGCTGACTGCTGCAGGTAGGCGGGACTATGAAGATAGAATCTTCATGCGGTCCATACATTGTGATGACGTTGGATGATGACGCTGCTTCCCAGATATGCGGATGGTAGGAGTCCAAAGCTTCCAAGAACTTTTGTGCTATGGGTTCTACCTCGTCACGGGGAGTGGGTTCCTGATTTGGAATCTGAGTACTAATGTACTGGAAAAGAGGATGTTTATTGCCATCTGGAACTCCGTTCCTGGTCGTGTTTACATCGGTCGGCTGCTCGTCGTGCCGAAGGTTGATGACCAAAGGTGGAGGCTTCTGGTTCAGAGTAACCACTGGAGGATTGCTTCTTTTCCCCGAGCTGGATCTGTTCAGGTGAATAGCCATGGCCTCTATGGCTTTTGTACGAGTGGTTCGTCCTTTCACTCTGATCGACAGCGGTAGTGCGGCAGAGGGTTCTCCTGGCTCCCGGTGGGATTCCTTCTCTGTCTTGCCCGCCACTTCTTCCGTGTGGTCCTGCGAGTACAACACGGCGTCGGAATAGTAGGACTCTACTCCTTTAAACGGGTTTAGGTCAGCCACCTCCGTTTGTACCATTCCTTGGGGGTCTACATATTTAAGACATTGATGTAGAGTTGAAGGAACGATGTTGTGATCGTGGATCCACGATCTTCCCAGCAAGATGTTGTAGGATACCTCTGAATCGATCACGTAACATGTGGCCACCGATCTGAGGTTGCCAATCTGGATCCTCAGGCGAATCTTCTCCAACGGCTTACTTCTTCCGGCGTTGAATCCCACGATTGTAGTGGAGGTATAAGCCAGTTCGCTGGTAGGAATCCTCAAAGGTCTGAGCAGACTGTGCGGGATAATGCTGATCGATGATCCCGGATCTATGTGAATCCGATCAACCTCCATGGAACCGATGTACCCGGTATAATAGAGGGGCCTGTCATGTCTGTTATGTTTTAACAGCATGTCGTCTTGGGTGAAGGTGATATTTGGGACCACCTCCATCACACTGTGGCATTGAGGGCACGCCACTGGTTCTTCGTCGGGAGGTTTGAGCTGGGTCAAGCATGCCTCCGCCTGCATCAGTGCTTCACTCAGGGCTAGACGAGTGTCTTGGGAGAGCCTGAGTAGCTCGAAGATGGAGGGCCTGGCCGGTGTATTAGCCAGCTGGGCTAGGATGTCGAAGTTATATGGCTTCTTAAAACCTTTGTTCGGAATGTTTTTCACAGGTTTATCGAAGCGCACTTCTCTTTGTTTTCCTTTGTCCGCCGGCGTCGGTTTTGAAGGGTTGGCTTCCGGTATGACGGGGCTTGGCCCTGCAGGTTTGGCAGTTGAAACGTCTGCCGGTATATCCTCCTGACTCGCTCCGTAGTCGTTGAAGTAGGCTCTCCCTGATCGGGTTGCAGCAAGTACCTCGTCTTCGTCTGATGGCGAAGAATTCGTGACCATATGGCATGGTTTGCACTTTGAGCTCCTCCTGGACGTAGCTTTAGTCTCTTCCTCGAGCTCTGACACCAAATCTGGATGAACCCACATAATCTCGCCCTGACGGGTGGTCAGGGGTACCAGGTTATGATTTTGATCCCTAGCCGGAGGGAGATTGACGATGTCCATTGTGGCTCGGGAAATGGGCGTGATACCGTCCATGACTTCTTGGGGAGGCAGATCGCCGAACCGCAGAGAGATCATGTTGGCTGTGACCGTTTTCTCGGTGTTGTGCAGGGTGATGGCCTTAGCATCGATCAACCCCTGGATCTTCCTCTTCAGTACGTAACACACCTTTGTTGGGTGGTGTACGTATCTGTGGAAGATGCAGTATTTGGGGTCGTCGGTACTGCCGACCTCTTGGTGTCGCCTTAGCTCCGGCAGGGTGATCTTGCCACTTTTGACGAGACACTCAAATAAAATATACTAGGGATATCGTCGTCGTCGAAAGAGTAGACCTCGACGGGCCTGGAAGTCCCGGGCTTTGTCTGCGTGGCCGCCGCCGTCTTTTGTCTGGACGTATTGACCGTCAGAGCTTCTTTTCCCTTGGAGCTGCGAGGATGGTCGCCGCTGGGAGATGGCCTTTTGCCTCTATCGGAAGCGGAGATCATGATGCCATTGTCGCGCGCCTTGCGACTGTTGTCCTCGGCGGCCACTGCCGAGACGATGAACGAGAGTCACTCATGGAACTGATATGGTCCTGTGAACACCGAGACTATAGGAAGGAGGTTCTTCCTGCAAATGTCTACTAACGCCGAGTCTGGAACTCCTGGAGGCATTTGTAAGGTGGCCTGACGAAAACGTTCGACGAAGGTGCGAACGTCTTCCTTTTCCCTTTGCTTGACTTCAATGAGGGAAGACATAGACATGTCCATTCCACCCTCGTAGAATCGTGTGAAGAATAGCGCTTTGAAGTCCTCGAAGGAAGTAATGCAGTTGTCCGCCAAGCTACGGTACCACTGATAGGCTACTCCTGAGAGGCAGCCCTTGAACACCCGAGTGAGGAGGGCGTCGTTCCCTTGTAGCAACACCGTCATCATACTGAAATAGTTCATGTATTGACTTGGTGATGTTTTTCCTTCGAACAGAGCCATAGTCTGAGGTTTGTACTTCGGAGGAAAAGGGACTTCTTCCCAGATAGCCGGGTAAGGTTGGTTGATTCCCAGTTTCTTGAGCTGATCTTTGTGCTTCAAGGCGTCAAACTGGGCTTTCAACTCCCGTACTGCCTGCATCGGATTCTCAGTTGGAAGCGGAGGGACTGCTGACTCTTGATCTAGAGCAGGTTCTTGGCTTGGGTCGGATGGTGGTAAGTCCACCCCCACACGTATCTGAGTTGGCGGGACCGACGCTTGAGCCATGGCAGTCGCGTGCTGAGTTAGCATCATCTGGTGCATATTCTCCAATACGGATTGCATTTGATTCAGAGATGTCTCTATCACAGTGATGCGTTGTTCCGCGTTTCCTGAAGCCTCCTCGTGTTCGTCTTCAATGGCGTAAGCTCCCACTTTCCTGGGCGTCATCGAAGGATTAGTATAGGTCACCGCAGAAGTCGACTCTACACTCTCAGCATCTGTTCTGGGAGATTGGCGACCCCCAGCGTCGGAATCAGACGAGTACGGAGCTGGTTGCTATGACCTTGCCCGGGTGTTTTGGAACACCCCAGCTTCAGTGCTCCAGAGGAGGTCTTCGAATCTTCTTCGGCTCGGAGGCCCAGAGGGATGACGTCTTGAGCTCGACCTTCTTCTGGGTATGCGTGAAGCCATGTTCACGGACACATACGCGTGCTCTTCTTCCGAAAAAGACTGAGAGTAGCTCAATCGGTCGAAGACTGACCGTTTTGCTTTAGAACAGCAGCAGTCAATCACAATCTTATGACTATTACAACATTGCTCTCTAGGGGGCGTAATAGACATGTTGGAAGATCCCCTCTCCTTACGCTTCTGGACTAGGCATTCGCGTAGGTCAGGAGTAGCAACCGGAGCTTGCTTTACGCCGCGGGACTTCGCTGGCGTAATTTGGAGATTCGCTCAGACTGGCGTAAAGCTGAAGAGGTTCTCAGTCGGCCATCGACTTCTCGCGTAATCCGGAGGGAAGGAAGATTGTTCTCTTGCTGGTGTAAAGGCCGAGAGGTTGAATATTCGCCTGCTTGCTTCCCCTCGCGGAGATCACCGCGCTCATCTGTTTTACCGTAGAAGTCAGATGTTGTTTCGCGCGTGGAGCGTGATCTGTTCTTCCGATTTGGCGTTGAGGCACCATCGGAAGTTTTGTCTGTACCGCGCGTAGCGGGAGACTGATTCCTACGCGTAGAGCGCAGTGGATACTTCTGGGTTAGCGCAGAGGCCTTGCCCGAAGTTTTGTCTGTACTGCGCGTAGCGGAAGACTGGTTCCTACGCGTAAAGCACAGTGGATACTTCTGGGTTAGCGCAGAGGCCTTGCCCGAAGTTTTGTCTGTACCGCGCGTAGCGGGAGACTGGTTCCTACGCGTAAAGTGCAGTGGATACTTCTGGGTTAGCGCAGAGGCCTTGCCCGAAGTTTTGTCAGTACCGCGCGTAGCGGGAGACTGAATTTTACGTGCAGGGCACGGAGGGAGCGATGCTACCACCTCATTGGTCGGAGAGATCGGAGAGTCCACAGGAATGATTGAGGATGTCATAGGCATCCACACTTTGCGCAGCTTCCTGTTGTCTTGGACGGAGAGAGAGTGAGAGCTACCCCCAGTTCGAAGCATGTCTTCGTAAGCAGACTGGTCGAAATGAACGACCAGCATCTTCTTCACGGTTCCTATAGATACCGTATCGCGTTGAGCAATTACTTCCTCGTCAGAAGAGAAAGACGTCCCCAGCAGAGTCGTCATCTTGTTTGTGGTATTAAACGAAAGAATGAAAGTGTATTTCAATGACGGGGTTTGTGCGAAACCCGCGCCCTTTGGTTTACAAACAAACTTGTACAATGTAATCCTATACGAGGATGTGGGAGTACAATTTATTTAATCTGGGTATAAATTGCTATAGGTGTCTGATCTGCGGTCGATCACTTTAGCCCTTGGACCACGCGATGTTGAAGAAGTGCCGTGGAAGACAGGTAGCAGCTTCGAAGGTTGTAGGAGAGGGTGGATGCACGATGCCGAAGTCGTCGATCTCCGCTCTTTGCCTGAGCTCCGGGCTTTCTCTCTCTCTCTCTCTCTCTCTCTCTCCTCCTCGTTCGATCTTCTCTGATTGTCGACCTTGGATCTGATATTGGTACTCTTGACCGAATTTTCGACCTGGGATCTGATATCGGTTTCTTGACCAATTTTTCGACCTTGTTCCCCATTGACAGGGGCCTCTATTTATAGAGTCTTTGGTGACAGTGACCACTCCGTTGGTGTAGCAACCAAGGAGTGGAAAGTACATCACCCTTTTACACAACGGTTAAAGTAACTAATGCCTACGTATAGATGATCTTTTGACTGAGCGGGTGACGTGGGTCCAACTAAGGGGACACAACACGTACGGTTGCTACTAAGATCACGGCGTAAAAGCCACGCGGGTAGGTATCCATTGTGTAGAAGAGGTTGGCGTAGAAGCCAAATGTCCGTCACCATGGCATAGAAGCCAAGTAGGCATAGAAGCCGAATAGGCATAGAAGCCGAGCAGGCATAGAAACCGAACAGGCATAGGAGCCGAGTAGGCGTGGAAGCCGAACAGGCACAGAAGCCGAACAGGCATAGAAGCCGAGTAGGCGTGGAAGCCGAGTAGTCGTAGAGACTGAGTGGGCGTGGAAGCCGCATGAGCACAGATCCTGAATGGGCATAGAAGCCGCTGCATATCATGCCAGAATGGGCGTAGAAGCCGCTTGAGCACAGATCCTGAATGGGCGTAGAAGCCGCTGCATATCGTGCCAGAATGGGCGTAGAAGCCGCTTGAGCACAGATCCTGAATGGGCGTAGAAGCCGCTGCATACCGTGCTGATGTGGACGCCTTAGCCGGAATTACGGCTTTTGAAGATATAACCAAATCTCTTGCAGAGATTTGCCATCACCTTATGCATTAAATGCGGAGGCGTGTTTCGAAGGTCTGCAGGCCTTCTGTGCACCCGTCGCAGAGACGTGGCTTGAGAGAAACTGTTACCGCTCTGTGTAATTAGACGTGGAGACGTGTCTCGAACCCCGTACGAAGTGCAGCTTTTGACTTGGCAGGCGGTTTGTCTGCTGCGGAGCGTAAAACAGTTCATGTTTGCCTGTGTAAAACAGGGCGGCGTATTCCCTTGTACGCAAAAGAGCGGTTTATGCTGAGGGGACTCCAGTAAACGACGGTTTGGTGATGTTTTACCAAATCCTCTGCATTAAATGGTGAGATCCGCCATCATACCGTGGGACGCGTCCCGAGAGGTCTGCCATCGTTTCCAGCCGTCGTCTGGGTAGCCGTGCATCACCTTTTGTCAGGAGTTAGAGGTCAGATTCACTGCGTGACTTGACAAGTTCATTTCGGGAAAGATGAAGCGTTCCTCGTACGCTATCACGCTGCTTTGAGAGTGGTTGAGTTTTACGCCATGGAGGCGATGAAGAACTCTGTTTCACGCTGGAGCGGCCTGGACGTACTGCACTTATGCGGATGGTCCTTTGAGCTTTTATTCTTCACGCTGTATTTTAGCGGAGAAAACTCTGTCGTACGCCTGATGGCTCTGGAGGCCTCTGCTTACGCTGCTCTGTATTAAGAGGCTGTGTAGCTCTTCCCAGCGTATTTTTCATGCTTCTACATATGACAACTCCAATATATGGATACCATAATACATACGTACGTTGTAATATGAATATTAACTCACATGTGGTATATATATAGTCACAAGTCACAGAAATACTAATTTCATCCATACAACAAGTCACAGAAAGGAAATAACTAAACTAGAATCATGAGTCTGAATAATCCAAAAGTAATAGTCGGGTGGAGACAAATCCACTACCAATGACTATATCAATACTAAAATGAGAGAGGAGGATAAATCTCCAATATAATAATAAGATGATGATATAAAGGTATCAGCGAAGCGATCCATCGCTAGAGATAATCCAAAATGCTCAGAAGGTAAGACCTCCTCCGAAGAGATAAGTAGTAAGTCCTGATCTGTGCTCCTGCGAATAGTCAAGATCGTCTACACCTGGAAAAGGACCAGGTCCTTAGAGGAACGTAACAAGATACATAGAAGCATGCCAATTTGAATACAGTAAACATGCATAATAGGTAGAAAATATGTAAGTACGCTGTACAAGATAATCTTTATGAAATGCATAATGAGGACAACTTTTCGACGTATGGATATGGGTAGGCTACTCGATCTAAATCTCACAACTCACACACACGTCAGGGGACATCAAAATTTGACATACCTCGGGGGTAGCGACCAGCGCGACACACTACCATAGTGCGTGCTACATATTACGGTTTACCATAGTGGTTATAGCCCATACGCCTACTGATTGTCCTCCCCTCCCATGATACAATGTGTCAAGTGTGTGTCAACATATATATAGTATATAATTATGACTGAAAGAAAAACACACATGCAATGAACATATAAAAATATAATAAGCATGCAAAGTACTGTAAGCAATTTGGCAAGGTATCTTTCCTGGCAAGGGAGCTGCAAAGTATAACGTCCAAGAGTCAAGCACACAGGATCAGAAACTACGGCCTCAGAATAAACGTCTCCAGATGCTGAAATAAACATCATCAACGTTCCCAGAATAAGCGAGATAGCTAGAAAATACTACCCTTTCGTCCAATTTGGACACAGGGGCAAAATGATAATTTCGGATCAAAGCGGGGTTCACTTGTGGCCCACTTTGCACCAAAAAGTGTGCCAGGGGTAAAGGTCTCTAAATGGGATAAATTATAGCTCAAACTAATTCTAAACGTCAATACGAACTCAAAGGTACGTCCAATTTTGGATTTCGATGAGCCGAACACAAATTCACCGAAAAAGTCAACCATAGGGCCCGCAAATAGGCGGCTTGGTCAACTGTCTCAAAATTACGTGAAACTTGGGTCACATGACCAGCGTGATGCCATGAATCCAATGGCGCAAGTTTTGTCGCATTCTGACGAGCGTACACTAAATGGTGGATATTTTGTAAAAGTCGCGATACGGGAACTTTTTGCGGATACGGGTTGATTCCGACGCGCACACGCATCCAAATCAATTACCGCGAAAGCCCACACATCTGGACACCATACGCGCCTTTCGGTGCAACTGGTACGCGATGAGGCGGTCCCGTTTGGCGGGGCGTGCTCCGTATCACAAATTTTATCATTTTAAAAATAAGTTTTTCTGGATTTTCAACCTAATTTAATTATGCATATAACACCAAATAAAATAATATAATTGACATAAAATAATCTCGGTTATATGTTCTTCACATAGCAAAAAGAAAATCTAAGTTTGGATCTCTTCGGTGGGAGATACGAGTCCTTAAACATGGGTCATTGCAGCAGTTTTTCTAAAATTAAAGTTGTGGTTTTTCTCCAACTTGGTCTCGGTTTTCTCCTAGGGTTACGTCCTGATCGGAGGAAACTAATACACAGTATTGGAAGAGGGATAGGTCGTGAACATACCTGTGAAGACGAGGTCGAATTTGGTCGAGCGATGGAGCGGGAATCAACACGTGAACAGGACTTCGCTGCTGTCAAATTTTTGTGCGACGTGCGCGGGATCTCGCGCGGCGAGCGGCAACGGGCGGCTGCTCCGGCGGCGGCGGCGGTAAGGTGGTCGGCTCAGGGTTGGGAATTAGAGTAAGGGTTTAGGGTTAGTGTTAGGGTTTTGGGAGAGTATATATATATATATATATATATATATATAGAATGAGAGAGGTGGGGGGGGGGGGGGGGTTTGATATTTGGTTGCTGCTGCGGCTGTTAGTTTAGGTTAAGTAGGATTTAAGGGTTTTTAGTATTAGAGTTTTCTTTTTCTTTTTCTATTTCTTTTCTCATTTCTATTTCTTTTCTTTTCTTTTCTTAATACTATTACTAAAATTATTATTATTATTACTAATAATAATATCATTATTATTATTATTATTATTATTACTAATAACACTTATTATTATTATTAGTATATTATTATAACTATTATTTATTACTATTACGACTATATATTATTTACATATATATTTGGGGTATAAAAATGCATTTGTACCCAGATTAAATACAAAAAAATCTATTACTCTTCTACTAAGATTTCTAAAATCAAAATAATAGTTTTTGTACAACAATTCTAAATGATTAATTATCTAGGTACTTGAATCAATAATTTATATTTCTAATTAACTAAAAAATAATATAAATAAATTCCATAATCAATTAATTAAATAAATATAATATAATATAAAAATATGGGGTTTTACAAAACTACTACTGTGGTATGACATGAAGATCCTCCTATGTGGAGTAGCATAATACGACACCCCTGTATCCATGACCCAATCGCTATCATGAAACATGCCACAAGGTTCCTCTGTGTCAGTTTCTACGATGATGATATATCCCATAGCTGTGAGATCCTCCTGATCGCCCTTGCCTTTGGCCTTCTCAGCATTGAGCTTCATGCAATTCCTCTTGATAAGACCCATTTTGTCACAGTGATCGCAACCCTCCTTGTGGTCCACAGTCGCAAGATCCCAAGAACTCTCCTTGTCCTCGCTTGTGACTTGGGTCTTGCTTTCCCGTAAGAAGAAACCAGAGCGAACTCTTGCGATGATTCAACTTGCTTATGTTGGACCTCCTCATTTAAAAAACTACTTTTGACTGCCTATATCGTGACAACTCCATTAGGCGCGGAGTTGCTCGTCGATACCACCAACGTCTCCCAGCTTTTCGACAGATAACTCAAAAGTAGAAGGGCCTGTAGCTCATCATCAATCACCATCTTAATCGCAAACAGCTGATTGATGATACTCTGAACCTCGTTCAAATATTGTGCCACCGGGGCACCCTTCGTGTAATTCGAATTGACAAGTTGGTGAATAAGAAATACCTTATTGCCAGCCATCTTCCTTTCGTACAACGAATGCAGCCATTGGCGGATGAATTCTTTTGTTGAACTCTCTATAGATACGTGATTAACATCGAATCATCCAGCCATTGGCGGATGAATCCAACGGCCTTCCGATCCAGTCATTTTTAATCTTCAGTAGCTTTGTCCGATGACTTAGCGATGTCGCCCTCCAACAGACTATGCAAGTCCTTGCACCAGAGTAGATCCTCCTTCCTTGGCTTCCAAATTGCCTAGTTCTCCCCTTTGAGGGTGATTACACGTGTGTTCATCTACTCCATATATATGCTTGTGTCTTTCCTCTCACGAACCTAACTCTGATACCACTTGTTGGAAACTCGGTGTGACCCGAATAGGAGTTGGCCCATAAGGTGCGCTATTGGATTAGGCCCATATGCCTTAAAAAAGAATTTTTATGTAAGGCCTGAACCAATCCTAATTATCTACGCCTCATGATCCCATCTCCTATCCGATGTGGGACTAAATTATCAACTCCAAATGTCACCCCCTTTGAGAGCTCATCAAAAAATGAGATACAATCCAACAATCTCCACCTTAGCTCATTTCTTCTAGCCGAACAACCTTAGCACACCCCGGTTACCTTGTCTAATTCCTGCTAGTCGAGCTAGCAGGAGATTCAACATATTGTCTGTCACGCCCCGGTCCCGCAGGACCGTTCGTCCTCGCTTTGGTCCCTACGAAACCGATCGTCCTCGCAAGGGCGTGATGTCGTGCAAGCCTAAAGTGCGCTTGCACAAGGCCAAAGCTTTGATACAAGGGCAAGTAAGCTATTCGATACTGAAGCAGCGGCATGCATATTGCAGAAAAGTAAAGAACACAATGGCACATGATAAACAAGCTCTTTTATTGATAATCGATAGTGTTACAAGCGGCGCCTGGCCGAGGTTACAGATCGCTCAAGCCCTCTTCTCTCGACTATAATAACACTGTTCCATACATTATGTCCCTTTATACAAAAGCAACTCAAAGCAGGCACAACTCGATGCGGCTCCAAGCATCGACTCCAGATTTCTGGTTCCTTGGGATGAGGCACGGCTATCGCTTCCTCGCACGAACGGCACCTGAGAACAAGCAAACTGTTGGTGGGTCAGCACTTTATGCAAGTACTGGTGAGATAAAACAACTGAACAGAAACTACACCCCCTGAAACCCACACTAAGTAATCTTGTGGCAAAACATTGCATTACTAGTGATCTTGCTAGTTTTACCTAAGTTCTTTTCATGCAGCTCGGAACTATAGTCAGATTACATCTTTTTGAAAACACGAGTTAGAAACCAGTTTTGCATATTCGATACTCAAGCATACATGCAACTATAAGGGACAGTGTTCTCATGTAGTGCGCGGCATGTATTGTGCAACACAAACTAACTCTTGGGGCAAGTCTTGAATCGAGGCAATCGATGCGAATGCATAATGCACTATCAGATAACACACGATGCATAATGAAAGATCAAGCATGCTATTGATAAACTCATAATATTTCTTACCCACGGCCAAGCGGTTATTCCTGCAGCAGACACACAAGTTAGCAACAATTTGCATAACATAAAGCATACAGTTCTCTAGTTTCCTGTTCGTCCCTGCATCAAACAGTTAGGTATGCAAGAAGGCTAGCCTAGCATGCGCCCTAACTACATGATGGTCCCCTCCACGGGATTAGCAGTTGGGACGTACAAGCCCATCTCACTAATAGACAGGTCTACCCTCCCGTACGTAAGGTGTGTTAAGCCTCAGGGTATCTAGATCTCTTTCCGGCCGAACGATCCCCAGTGCCCCAGGAACCGCCCGAGAGATAATCCTTGTGCACAAGTTGTCCTGACCAAATGCATGAATGCAAGCTCCTATCAGAAAAATATGCTATCATGCAACTGATGAACAATGAACAAGCAAGTCTATCTCTTCTTTTCTCTTTTCTCTTTTCTCTTTTCTCATTTCTCGATCGAGTCCAGATAGCCGAAGCACACATTCTCAATACACTTTGCCTAATAGCCACACCCTCCCGTAAGTAAGGTGTGTTAAGCCTCAGGGTGGACTATTAGTCTAGATTCACAAGTTCACGCTATTCACCAAGTTTATCTTTTCACAAGCCAACAATAAAACATATTCAAGCAAGCTAACTCTTAAACAAGTAACAAGCAAGAACAGTTCTTATAACTCTAGCATGCAAATTCTATCTCTTTGTGGACAAGCATTTGAGTAATCCAGTCTTAGCATACGATATTAAGAAATAAGTGCAAGCAATCCTTTTTACTCTTGTTATTAGCATGGCAAGGTTCTATCTCGTTTTAGACAAGCATTTCTAGTTCTCTTATTAGACAAGCAAGCAGATTCGTTTCAATGACAAGCTATGTGAGTTCTCTTATTAGCATACTGAGTCGGTTCTAGCATTCTTCTTATGAAACAATCTTATTAAGCAACAAGCATTCAAAAACTCAGATTCATTATTAAGGCATGCGAGAATCAGAGAATGCAGTTCTGCCCACTCACTTTGATTAATCGGTCGGAAACTCTCCGAGAAGACTTTCGTTCGAGCAAACAAGGCGATCCCACTTGTACATAGTGCCTACGCGGAGCGGGGCACTACATTGTCATCTCTATTCATTCGACAATAGAATCTAATCTGGCATGTTCATCTACACACCATTGCGTGCCAATCATAACGTCTTGCTCCACCTTGGGCCCGCCAGACCCACCATTAAATTCAATTCGTGTAGTTGCCTCGAACCTTAGGTCTGATCCGCCTTCAGACCACCTTATAGGGGATGCTTCTACTCCACCTTGAGAAGAGCCCGTATAATTTGATTATATGTATGAGCATTCAGTACCATCTGTCTCGAACAAATTAGAGATGTGCAAACCAACCCCGTAACCTTGGGCTCTGATACCACTTGTTGGAAAATCCTACCTGAGATAACCAACCAATCTAACGAATATCAAGCACTGATCAAAGACAACGTATATGGCGATGACTACGTCACCTGCATAAATTCTAATCTATATAACTCAGATAAAATTACAATATTGATAAAAATCAAACCCTAATAGGTTCAACCCCATCACCATACTCAAGAATAAATAAAAGAGATTACAATTGAAATCACTCACCAAACCCTATAGCAATTCTCCTGAACGAAGGTGATGACTCCTCGATCAGATCTCTTCCTTCTATCTTGGATTGCGAGTCCTAAGAGCAAAGCACGGACTTTATCTAAGATTTTCTGTGGACGAGCACCCCGAATCTCCATCTTTGTGCTATATTCTTTGTGCCTCCACCCTCGACCCATATATATATATATATATATATATATATATATATATATATAATGAGAAAATCATATTTAGGTCATAATAGGATTTCCTAAATAGGAAACCCTAAAATAGGAATCCTATTATACCTAAAACAACTACTCCTATTCCCAATTGGACTCCAACAATAGGTCATAATATGATTTCCTAAATATCAAACCCTAAAAATTCTATTATACCTAAAACAGCTACTAATATTCCAGACTAGACTCCAACAATCTCCTCCACTAGTCTGATGAGAGGCTGTTGACCCCGTGGCTCCTCAACTGGACTCCATGTACTACTTCATTATGATATACAATGACTATTATCCCCAAAATAACAAAAAAATGGTCATGAGTGTACCACAGTATGCTGGCATCCAGTGCCACCAGTGCAACGCCTGATTAGAAATACTGCATATAAATATATATTTTTTCTCTGTATGGAATAGTTTTTTCTTCAAAAAATTATATATTTAGCATCAAAGTTTATTGCTATTGCTCTCAGAGCATAAAGTTTGCACAAATTGCATTTTGAGACAAAAAACGAAATGAGCATTAAATGATTCATCGCTTTTCTTTTTCTTTTTCTTTTTGCAATCAAGAAATATGCCCTTTAAAAGGGTGTATTTTGCGCAAAAATGCCCTTTAGAAGGGCATATTTTGTGCATATTAATTTTTTTGGAGCACATAAATTCGTCACTAAAAGCAAAATTTTGTCAATAAAAGCCTAATTCGTCATGTAAAGCCAAATTTCGTGACTAAAATTTCACATATAAAATATTTTGTTAGATTGTCTCTGTGATAAAAAAATAACCATTAAAAATACGCTCTTCAGAAGGGCGTATCTTCACATTATTAATTACCAACCACTAAGCAAGATTAAATCTTAATAAGTTTGTATGCAAAAAATGCCTTTTAGAAGGGCGCTTTTGTGTTTTATCCTTTCAGAAGGGCATTTTGGGGCTTAAATTATAATTTAGCTAAACTAAATGCTTTCATCGCAATTCCAAAGAAATTTGATGCTATATACGCAATTTTCTGTTTTTCTTTGTAAATCTCTTGTGTGTGCCATACAATTCATTCATTTTCATTCATATTCAAACAATCCATACAATTCATTCATATTCACATACCTATACAATCCATTCCCCATACATGCAACTCTATAGTCAATTTCCCATACATTTCAATTCTTCAAAGAAGAAACATTATTGCAACTAAGAATAGGACAACCAATGTAAGGATAAAAAAATCATGATTGTGCAAGGCATGGAACTCTTCGTTTCTTTCAAATGAATTTGTGCTTCCAAGTAAAAGATTTTCTTCTTTAACTCCATGTTCTCTATCTGGAATCAAAGGATAAAGTTTCAAGCTTGAACCGAAAATTTCTCATCTTTCCACTCAAAAAATTGCATCTTTCGGTTGATTTATATTTACCACATACCCAAAATCAACGTCCATCATTTTGTCTCTTCACACATGTTATGAGGTGCATCTCAATTTGGAAATAACAACTCCTCCCTTCCTCTTCGATCTTCTTTGAAGAGTAAGCATTATTGGATTGTCTCGAAATAACTAATATAACAACTAAAATCTGAAAATAGGAATTTAAAATAGATGTAAAAATATATAGGAAGTAAATAGATTAGAAAGAAACTGGAAATGAATTAGTACATAGGAAATAGATTAAAAAATTAAAATAAAAAAGGGTTAGGTCACCGCCTAGAAAGAAATTGGGAAAATCAATTAGATGAAAGGTTAAAAGGGTTATCTATAAGTAATCGGGTATAATTTGGTCAAAAAGTATTACTTTTATTTCTTTGGGACGAAAAAAGAAATTCCTGATTGATAGAGGGTATCGACTTGAACTTAAATAGTTGATGATATTTAATTGAGAAAAACCATAATTATTTTACTAAAAGAATCAAAAGTTAAAAATTTAAAAATTAATAATAATAATAATAATAGTAATTATTATTATTAGGACTAAATTGTGTTTAGATCCTTAATTTATACCAGCTTAGAGTTTAAACCCTAGCATGTCTAATTGAAATGTTTGGACCCTGAATTTTTTTCCAATTATACCCCCAATCCTATGCGTGATAATAAAATTTTTCTATATAGGCTTCGAAGTAGGGGTGAGCAAACGGTCAGTTCGGTCCAACAGAACCGTAATTTTTAGCGACTGACCATGGACCGAAATGATCAAATTTAGGACCGAACCGTCAAATGTCAAACCTGAATTCAACTGAACCAAAATAATTGGTTAGTCGGTTGATGGGCCTGGGCTTAATGGGTCGGGCTGTAATAAATTTACAACCAAAAATTTTGATTAACATGCCAGCCTGTATCATTTTAAACCCCAAAATATAATAATTCTATCTCCTTCAGTTCCAGCTCCAGACAACAAAAAATATACAAACCAAAATTTATAATTTCAGTCACTGGAATCTAATGTACTCATATATCCAAAATTTATTCAATAATAAATATATTCATCACTCATAAACTAATAAAATAATAATCTGCCTCGTTCAACAAATATACAAACCAAATATATCCAAATTACAGTGCCACTCTCCACACCATTATATACAAACAATTAAACAAATATACAAGCATGTAATTTACTACTTCCATTCTTCATAGTAAATTTTACTATATAGTTCCATTCTTCCACACCGTTATATATAAACAAATATACATGATGTAAACACTACTTCCAGTCTTCTAGTGCCACGGTACAAAAATAACTTATATTCATCTACACTCATTACTCATAAACAAATCTACAAATAAACAGTTACAAGCCAACTCTTCCCCAGACAAGTATACAACAAATATGTTGATCTTTCAAGTTATAATTGCCCTGCACCAAAGAGATAACAAAAAAAAAAAAAGGAGTAACATATGGCTCAGATGGTTGATTTATGCATCATATTATGATGCCATGTAGTTTCAATTACATTATCTTAAACCATCATTATCATTGCCACTTTCTCATTTAATATGTTCGCAAACTTTTCAAGATGAAACAATAAATAAACGGACAACAAACTACTTCGCCGATGGATGCAACGACTATCTCGCCAATGGCTGCAACGAGTGTCTTGTCATTGGACTACACAGAAATAATCCATTGGACTGCACAACAGAACAAGTCATATACTCAGAATGTAAATCTACTGGACTGCACAACAATTTAAGAATAAAGTCAGAAGCAGATGAACAATCAACAATGCATCCCAGTATAAGAATAAAGTCAAAAGCAGAGGAACAATCAGCAATCCAACATGCATCCTAGCATAAGAATAAAGTCAGAAGCAGGCTAGCAGCAGTAAAAATATATCAGCATCAAGTCAGAACTCAGAAGTTAGAAACAACATGTATCAGCATCAGCCATTATGTGTTCTAGAAACAAGCAGGTATCTAGCAGAGAATCAAGTCGGAACAGAAGTCAGAAACAACATGTATCAGCATCAGCCATCAATGTGTTCCAGACTCATAAACAAGCAGAATGTAGCATCAAAAAATATTACAATCATGTGTTTCCAAAAATTACACCGATTTTAAAGAGAAAAAGTAATCAAACCTCGCTTGTTGATGCTGATTCAACAGTTAACTTACCCAAATCTAAATGATAAGAATAAATCAATGAACAAGTTAAAACACAACTAAAATAATTTAAAAGAATGTAAAACAATTTAAAATCTCCAAATTACCCATTTCAACTTTGTAGATGTCCTAAAAATCCTCTTCAAAAATAGATACAATGGGTCGATTAGAAGGCCCCTTAAACCAATCTTGACTACAAATGAGTGCTTGAGAAATTTTTGGAATCAAAGATTTTCTACAAGCATCAAGCATACGACCATCCATACTAAAAGTGGACTCAAAAGCTATGGTTGATATGGGAATGGCCAAAACATCCTTAGCCATCTTCAAAAGGATAGAAGAACAAGGATAATTAAGCTTCCATCATCCCAAAAGATTAAAATCATCATTTCCATCCTCATCATCATCACGGTACTCTCATCTAGGTAACGATCAAACTCAGATTTAGTATCACCACCACACAATTCTATCTTATGCTTCTTGAACTGGGCTTTAATAAACTTTGTCAATTATAAAATGTGGAGTGGTTGATTTTTACTAGAAGTTTGAACTCTATCACTAGTAGTAGTAGTAGTAGTAGTAGTAGTAGTGCCACCACTTTGAGAAGTACTTTTATTTTTTGTACTCATTGAACATATAGTACGCAACACTTTTCACTTTCTTTTTTATGGAATCACTCTTCTTCGTACCATAGGGTTGATTAAGAGCATAATCCACATACTACAATTTATGTTGTGGATCAAGAATTGGTACAATAAATATAAGCATATTCATCTTCTCAATGTCCCCCAATACTTATCATATTTTTCCCTCATTTTGTCTGCCATAATAGCAAAGTCAAAGTCACCACTCTCATTTCAAGTGCGCAAGAGAATGTTAATAGATGCAATTTTATCAAAAACATTATTGCACATGACATACAAGGAACCAGAGATACGCAATGTTAGTTCATAGTATTCTAGAAAAGTGCATAATTTTCTTACGTTATACCAATCATTTTCACTAGAAAATCCACTATTCTTCCCTAGCTCTACTTTGAACCATGGATCAATAGATGTGAATCCCAAAGGCACTTTCATACATTTGTGCCGTATATGTGAGACCCGTCTTACTATTTTAGTATTATTGTATTTTATATGGTATATGTGTGTTATAGCTGTATATTGCTTCCCGTGTAATTTATAAAATTTTCTATCTGCTTTCATTTAATTTCTAGAATTGTGAATAGTGCTAGTTACCCTTTGATATATATAGCCTTCCCTTTCTTTCTCCTCCTCATTCTTCTTTATTTTCTTCTCTTTCTTCATTTTCTTCTCCCTCTCCTCTCCTTGGCCGAACCCTAGCCCTAGCCGAGAGCAGCCTGGGCCGGCCTTCTATTTCCCTTTGGTGGTAGTAGTAGTTTAATAGTGGGTTTAGACAAGTACATCTTGCCAATGAGGAAGAATTTGCACTTTTAGCCACTCTTGAATTTTATTAGTCTATATTATGCTTTATGAAATGCTCTTCATGTTTAGTTCTTGTTATTTTTTGTTTTGATGCCTTGGTAGGAGTAGATCCGAATTCTAAGTTTTTGGGTGTTCATGAGTTGACTTGGTTTTGATTTATTAAAACTTGATATTTTCCAAAAATTAGTAGTTCTATGTTGACGAGCAATTGATTTCATGCAATTTTGAACTTTACATTGCTGGATTCGAACTTAAAATAAGGATTTCATGGAGAAAACAAATTTTCAGACTTGGAGCTTTTCCATGGCTGAAACTTGTTGTTCTGGGACAAAGAAGTTTCATGCGCCCCGCTTGGTATGAGGCCTGGACTTCTCGCTCCAAGTCAACATGCAGCGATCTTGTTGGACGCATGACTGAATCTGCACATGCGTTCCTTGGCCAAATACATAGAACTTGAATGAATGAAAGTTCTCTAAGTTTAAAAGATTTTATGAAGCCTAATGTGTATGTGGCCAAGAGGAGCATGCGGCTGAGTCGTCCATGCGGTCCGGAGCTATGCGTTCTTCTTTCCTTTGAACGTATGACTCATCACCTCCTTGGCACGACTTTTTATGATTTTGTCTTTTCCTTCTGACTTCTTTTCTTGACCAGTCACATCGGTTACTTCTCTGACATGACCGGTCACATCAGTCACTTTTTTGGCTTTATATTTTTTGCCCGTCACTCACCTTATCCCGAGGAGTGGACTTTGCATCTCCCATGTGGTTAGAGTGTTGGATGTGGCTAGCTCTATCATGCGGGCAGCTTGTTGCATGCGACCAACTTATCCCACGCGCCTATGATACTTGTAGTAGCTTAACCTCTTATGATTTATTCTAGTATGGTTTAACTGTTACCCTTGTTTAGCCTATTCTTTTTAATTGTTATGAATGTAAGATTTCTCTAAATTGCTTATAAGCCGATTTGTGATAACCTGCCACAACATGGAATTTCTTGAACATGGATTGTATTGACACTGTTAATCTGAACTCCCGACACCTGACTTGTACCGATACTCCTGATAGTGGCTCGACGAAGCACACTCCTGACATGCTAGAATTAAACATGTATTGTATTGACACTATTAATCTGAACTTCTGATACCAGACTTGTACTGATATTCTTGATAATAGCTCGTCGTATCGAGTTAACTTGACATGTACCGATACTCCTGATAGTGGCTCGATAAAACACACTCCTGACATGCTAGAATTTTATGAACTTAAATGCTTGAACTAATAAGATAAATTCTCGTGATTGATTTGCTTGCTCCTATCCTGAATGTTCTTGTCAAGCTACTGTCTTGTCCTATCCTACATTATTTCTAAGGCAAATTTCTGAGCACCACAGTCAAGAATTATTAATAACTTGCCCAGGATAACAACTAGAATAATATATTAGAAGCATCTAGAGAGATTTTCTGGATATATACAATCCCGATATCCCAGTGACACCTGATAGATTTGGAGCTCTCCGTCGTGAGGGGCACACTTCCAGCACACCGTCGAGTGTTGCATATTCCTGTAAATTATTATACCTGATATAATCTATTCTATGTATCCTTACGCCTGGATAACCCGGATAGTCTGCAGGGCCTGTGGCTATATGGAATCTCAAACTGTATGTGTTAGTAACTAGGACTGTGATAACCCTAGTTAGCTAATAATAGCAAGCCATAGAGCATGATTTGTCATGATTGCTTGATTTCTAGTCTAATCTAGTCCTGTCCTAATTTGTTTAACAACTGATCCGAAAATTGTAACCTGAGTACTGATTTTAGCTATACTTGTTTAAATACTCCAGAATTGTTATTTTACCTGCTGTACTTATTTAATTATTCTTTGTTCTATTTTTTACTGATTTGTATGTATGCTGGTTTTAGTTCCTATGTTTTCTCTCTTGTGGTACTTGCTGTTTTGGGTCTGACACCACTAGTTTTGTATGGCCAGATTTTGAAGCAGGACCGCAGGATCTCCCGTATTTCTTGTCTCAAGATGGTGAACACCAGGAGCACCCGAGGACATGAGTGGATTTATTCCTCATCACCAACTTGATCTCGTACTTATACTTTTGAGGCATTGGGAGTTTTTATTAATGCCCTTTGGAGCAACCAATGTGCCAACAGTGTTTATGGATCTCAGAAATCGTATTTTTATTCCATACTTGGACAAGTTCATGATAGTTTTAATTGACGACATCTTGGTATACAGTCAAAGTAAAGTAGAGCACGAGCAAAATCTTCGCTCAGTTCTTCAAACTCTTAGAGAGTACAAGTTATATGCCAAGTTCAGCAAGTACGAGTTCTGACTTGATCGTATTTCATACTTAGGACATATTATTGCTAAATGAGGAGTTGAAGTAGATCCCAAAAAGATAGAAGTCGTTGAGACATGGCCAGTTCCCGGAACAGTTGTAAAAATTTACAGTTTCTTGGGATTAGCAGGATATTATCGGCGCTTCGTGTCCTACTTTGCTAGAATTTTTTTATCCTTGACGCAGCTAATACGGAAAGATGTGCGCTTTGATTGGACAGATGAATATCAAACTTCTTTCGAGAAGCTCAAGCAAAAGTTGATCATAGCACCTATTTTGACTCTTTCAGATGGAACAAGTGGATTTACCGTATATTGTGATGCGTTAAGCAGAGGATTGGGATGTGTTCTTATGCAGCATGGCAAGTTTATAGCTTATGCGTCTCGACAGCTTCGAGACCATGAGAATAATTATCCGACGCATGACTTGGAGTTAGCAACAGTTGTCTTTGTACTTAAAATTTGAAGACATTACCTCTATGGAGATCGAGTAGAGATTTATACATATCACAAGAGTTTAAAGTATGTCTTTACTCAGAAGGATCTCAACATAAGGTAGAGAATATAGCTAGAGTTGATGACTAACTATGACCTTGACCTTCAGTATCATCCTGGGAAGGCCAATATCGTAGCGGATGCTTTGAGCCAGAGAATAGGAGTTTATTTTCTTACGGTGCAGTAAGAAATTTTAGAAGATCTTCAAGAGATGGACATAGAAGTAGTATTGTCTGACAACACAGCATTGATGGCTGGTCTATAAGTTCAGTCTAGTAGTATAGTAGAAAGAATCAAGGTAGCACAACCAACAAATATCAAGCTTCAACGTATTGAATCAGAGTATGAGGCAGGACGTAGACCAGAACTAAGCATTCACCGTGATAAAACTCTCTGTTATGAGAATCGACTTTGTGTACCAAGTGGAGACCTTCATCGCAAGATTATGGCAAAATCCCATAGTTCGCAGTATTCGGTGCATCCCGGAGGAACAAACATGTACAAAGACATTCGTCAGCATTTCTGGTATAACATAATGAAGAGAGAAATAACTCGGTTTGTCTCTCGATGTTTGGTTTGTCAATAAGTTAAAGCTGAGCATCAGAGACCCGCAGGACTTCTTCAACCTTTACCAATTTTGGAGTAGAAGTGAGAGCATATCACCATGGATTTCGTATCAGGATTTTCCAGATCTCCAGCCGACAGAGATGTTATTTGGGTAATAGTATATCATCTCACGAAAGTTGTACACTTTCTTCCTTTTAGAATTGGCCAGTCTACAAAACAGTTAGCTGAGATGTACATGAGACAGATTGTCAAACTACATGGTGTGCCAGTTAGCATAGTCTCGGATAGAGATTCCAGTTTTACTTCTCATTTTTGGCAAAGTTTTCAGGAGAGCTTAGGTACCTGTCTAAATTTCGGTATAGCCTACCACCCGCAGACAGATGGTCAGTCAGAGCGTACCATCCAAACTCTAGAAGATATGCTTCGTTCATATACCATTGACTTTGGTGGTTCGTGGGAGGATTATTTGTACTTTGTCGAATTCTCCGACAACAACAGTTTCCAAGCAAGTATCTAGATGGCACCGTTCGAGGCACTATATGGCTAAAAGTGCAGATCCCCTATAGCTTGGGATGATATTGGTGAGAGGTAATTGCTTGGTTCTGAAATGATAGCTCAGACAGTTGAAGTAGTCAAGCAAGTCCGAAAGGATATCAAGGTAGCCCAAAATTGTCAGCGTCATTGGGCCGATTCGCATCGTTGATCTCTTGAGTTTTCTGTCAGTGACCATGTATTCCTTCAGATTTTATCTACCCGAGGAGTCATCAGATTTGGTGTGTGGAAAAAGATTAGTCCTCGGTACATAGGTCCGTTCGATATTCTCGAGCGGGTATGAGATATTTTCTATCGTCTTGCTATTCCGTCGTCGCTTAGTGAGATACATAATATTTTTTATGTATCACAGTTATGATGGTATATATCGAATATGAGTCATGTCCTGGAGCATTCAGAATTGGTTGTTGGTACTGACCTTTCCTATGAGGAAAGACATGTATCTATTTTGGACAAGAGAGAGAAGATTCTGAAGAACCGTGCCATTCGTTTAGTCTGAGTTGCTTGGGGGCATCACTCACTGGATGAGTCAACTTGGGAGCGCGAGGATAATATCCGAGTTAGATACCCGTATTCGTTTGACTCATGAGTTATATTTGTTCGTATATCTCTTACCCAGATCTTGTCTTATGCATGCTTGTCTTGTTCTAGGTAGTTCGTAATATGTGATTGATAATCGTATGGTCTTGCTTATTTTATTACATGCCTGATATCTAGAGATACCTTGATAGACCCGGTGCCTTGTTGAAATTCCGAGGACATGAATTTTCTAAGGAGGTGAGAGTTGCTAGACCCGTCTTACTATTTTAGTATTATTGTATTTTATCTGGTATATGTGTGTTACAACTGTATATTAATTTTTGTATAATTTATGGATTTTTCTAGCTCCTTTCATATAATTTCTAGAATTGTGAATAGTGCTAGTCACCATTTGACATATATAGCCTCCCCTTTCTCTCTCCTCCCCATTCTTCTTCATTTCCTTCTCTTTCTTCATTTTTTTCTCCATCTCCTCTCCTTAGTCGAACCCTAGCCCCAGCCGAGCGTTGCCTGAGGCCGGCCTCCCCTTTCCCATTGGTGGTAGTAGTAGTAGTTTAGTAGTGGGTTTAGGCAAGTACATCTTGTCAATGAGGAAGAACTTGCACTTTTAGACACTTTTGTATTTTATTAGTCTATATTATGCTTTATGAAATGCTCTTCATGTTTACTTATTGTTATTTTTGATTTTGATGCCTTGGTAGGAGTAGATCTGAATTCTAAGTTTTTGGGTGTTCATGAGTTGACTTGGTTTTGATCTCTTAAAACTTAAAATTTTACAAAACTAGTAGTTTTATGTTGATTAGCACTTGATTTCATGTGATTTTGAACTTTACTTTGCTGGATTCGGACTTGAAATAGGGATTTCATGGAGGAAATAAGCTTTTAGACTTGGAGCTTTTTCATGGCTGAAACTTGTTATTCCGGGACGAAGAATTTCCATGCGCCCTTGGTATGATGCCTGGACTTCTCGCTCCAAGTCAGCATATGGCATTCTTGTTCGACATATGACTGAATCTGTATATGCGTCCCTTGGCAAAATTCCAGAGACTCGTCTCACAATATTCTTATTTTATGCGGATACATATTTTGTGTTATTTATGGTATTTTATTGGTTTTCGAGGAAGCTCATAAATTCTCAAAATTAAAACGTTACTACCTGACCGGTATACCAATAGTATACTACAGTCTACCGATGGTATACTTCCCGACAGATATTTATTTTACTTTTGGAGATATTTTCGAGAATCTCTCTATATATAGTACTCGAGTTCATTTTATTTCTTTTTTTCTCTCTCTCTCTCTTCTTTTCTTTTCTCTCTCTCGAGCTTGGATCTTAGTATTGAGACCTAGAGTGTGGTTTTTGAACCCCCTTCGTAGTGGTGGACTAAAATGTTTAGACTGGGAGCTCATTTTAGGCAAGTACACATTGCCGATTTCGTGAACTTCTTTTACTTTCTGTCATTTTCTTTCCTAAAGCCTTGCTTATTTCATTTTAGCTTAGACTTTCTTTACTATAGTTGTTTATATCGTGATTTCTAGCCTAGTGACCATTTCGGTTTTAATTTCTAGTAGAATCTTGTTCCGTCCCTTTTTGGTAACTCGGTAACGGATACGGTACCGGAGTTGTGACAGTGAGAATTAGTCCATATTGTGATATGAGACTTACCCTAGACTTGAGATTTTGTTAGACTTGGTTATGGTAATTTTTGGAATTTAATTTGGGTCCCAAAAATCAGACTTGACTTTAACCATGTTTGTCCTTGGTAACCGGCATACCGACGGTATACTACAATATTCCGACGGTATACCGATTTTGATCGACTTTGATTTCTAGATATTTTCTGTGAACCCTGTCGGCATGTCGACGATGTACTACAGTGTACCGACGGTATACCGATCATTGCCGACATTATTAACCGACTTCAGAATATTTGTCTTGGTCGGCATGCTATTCCAAGTAGGCAAGAAAGGTTCTGAAAAATAAAGTTTCACAAATCAGTATACCGTCGGTATACTATAGTATACCGACGGTATACTATAGTATACCGACGGTATACTGATTTGTGAAACTTTATTTTTCAGAACCTTTCTTGCCTACTTGGAATAGCATACCGACGGTATACTATAGTGTACTAACGGTATACCAATTTTTTGGAATCCAAATTTGCTGTATTTTTCCTATCTCTGGATCGGTATACCGACAGTGTACTGGACTGTACCGACGGTATACCGATCGTGCTCTTTTTTAGAGATTCTTTATTTTTTACGATTTTATTTTGATTCTTCTGGATTTTGCTTGGACATGCGATGACTTGAACTAATTAGAAATGAACTTACATGGCTTCAGATGACTTGACTTGACTTGACTTGGCTTTACTCGGTTTCACCCGGCTTTATCCGGCTACACGTGATGACATGATTGACTGGACTTGACTTGGCATGATTTTATATGTCTTCATCGGACATGACTTGACTTGGTTTTACATGGCTTCATCTGGATGGGCATGGATTCATATGGCTTTATCTGGCTTCACATGGCTTTACCTGGCTTCACTTGGTTTCATGTGGCTTGGTTGTTTTCGTGGCTTACATGAGTCCGTTTGTGCAATGTATATTAAAACATGTTTATATTATTATTAAAGCTTATTTTGTTGCATCATGTCTAGGATGGATTCTGCAGAATGCTACACCCGGATTCATACAAGAAAAAGCTAGAGGTTATTAACTAGAGATTCACTTAGTACATGGCTAGAAAATTTTCTAGATTGCACGATGTCCCGATTATTCATATAGTTATCTTGTAGAGTATCTTATGGAGTATCCAGTGGTTTATCTTATGGAGTGTCTTAAGGAGTATCTGGTGCTAGTTTTTGCATATGGATATCCAGGACATACTGCAGGGGCATACGATCAGAAGGAACTCTAGTATCGCATTGTATTATAAATATTAGTAATTAGGATTGTGATAACCCTAGTTAGTTAAAGTATCAAGCCGTACTTATATGGTTCACCATAATTTATGAATGATGGTTAGTTTAGGCTTTACATGATCATACTTTTATTTTCTGCACTTGTTACTCTATTGATTATCAGTTCAAGATATGTCTCATTGAAGGTTTACAATATTTTCTTTATTATCCTGAGATCATTTACATTCAGTCTTTATTTTCAGTATTTGTATTGCTTGTGTTGTTGGTTTAAGTTCCTAGATTGGCTTCCTTTGTGGTACTTGTTATTTGGGGTCTGACCCCACTGGTTTTGTATGGCCAGATCCAATAGCAGCATCGGAGGATCTTTCGTACTTTCCTGAGGATTATGACCACTAGGTGCACTAGACCACTTGAGTGAGTTTTCTTATTTCCCCACTCTGATGTACATTCTACTTTTTTAGTATTTAGCCACCGAGAACGTGTTTAGTTCGTGTTTTGATTTGATTAGTTAGCCTACGGGCAATAGCATGATTGGCATATCCTAGGGTTGATCATGTATGACTCAGATTCTGGCCACTTTATTTATTTTGTGTTTACTAGCATCATGATCATCTGTATATTATAGTTTGGGACGATTTACTATTATATTTTAGCTGATTTTACATATTGTTATTATTTCTGTTGTTCTTGTGATTGAGACACTAGGGTTTGTTGGACTAGACTTGACTGTTGGTTTATAGTAGTGACCCCTCATGTCTTACAGCTTTACTATATATATGGAGAAACGGTGTGCTCTAAGTATACGTAGCTGGCTTTGTCAGTCCTATTTTACAGTATTCTGGTTCTGGGGCGTGACATGGTTTTAGTGGTGGCCCATGTAGGTCTATCTGAGCGGATTATATCTGTCTGAGCAGATTTGATCTGGTTTTTATATATATGGGGGTTGTTGCTATTTTTAGATGTCACAATCCTAAACTATTCTCCTTGATCCTATCATTTTCCCCATCTCTGATTCTTGATCTAATATCTGCTTATTCTTTGATCTATTTTTTTCTTCGATTAACTCTTGTGTCCTAAACTTTCAAGGGCACTGTTCCTGTTACTATCGGTCAGATGGATCGAGTGCAGCTCAAGGAGGGACAACATTCAGGAGCCCAGCGTATTCCTGGAGATCGACCTAAGCATTTAGAGGCAGAGTCTAGAGTAGATCCCGAGGCAGATCGACCGGCACTATCAGACCAGCATGCAATACCGGTGCAGACAGTGCACCCAGTTCAACCCGAGCAGCCAACGGGTATTGTCCGAGCCCTGATGGATGTCCTTCGAGGTTTCATGATGACCCAGCAATACCACAGTGACGTACTCACTCAGTCGGTCCAGACAACTTTGGAGCAAGGTGGTTCTCATATTCATAATTCTACGATCAGCTTCAAGCATCTCAGTCCTCCGTAATTCAATAGTACAGAAGATGCGATTTTGTCTTATGCTTGGCTGCAGGATACTGAGGCCATCTTGGAGGCAGCAGGGACTCCGGCTAGAGAGCGTATAGCAGTAGTGAGGCTACAATTGTTGGACATGGCTCGTGATGGGTGGGAAGCGCAGGAGGGTTCTCTCACAACACTGATTCCATGGGAAGTTTTTAGTGAGAGGTTCCAAACGAGATATTTTGATACGGTGGTGCTTTACGATCTTCAATAGAGGTTTAACAACCTCAGTCAGGAGGGTAGGACCATCGATTATTACGCGACGGAGTTTGCGAGACTTAGTCGGTTTGCTCCCACTTTGGTAGCGACCGAGTTGGAGAGGGCAAGGAGGTTCCAGCAGGGACTCTATTTAGAGATTATCTTGATAGTGGAGCAGCATGAGTTTCAGACCTTTAATGAAGTGATACGGGCAGCCAGGAGATACGAGTACACATCAGAGAGGATTACAGATCGAGTTGGGAGCCAAAAGAGATCTAAGTTTCAAGAGGATCAGCATCCCAGTCATCAGCACCAGCTCCAACTGTTCGAGCTATGATAATTGGATCCTCGAGGAGGACAACATCATCTCAGCAGTCTTCCTAGATGCTCCCACAGCAGAGGCAGTCAGCTTCTTCTTCTTCTCATAGTTGTTTCCATTACGAGAAACCTGGGCATATAGTATCAGAGTGCCATAGGGCACAGGGATTGTTCTTGGTGTGTGGAGCATCAGACTATATGGTCGGAGCATATCCTAAGAGGAACCAGACTGGATCATCATCAGCCTAGTTAGTAGTTCGGCCAGCAGCGCCGCAGTATAAGGCACCAACACCAGTGCAGCAACAACAAATTCAGAGGCCTTTGCCTCCACAGGCTCAGGCATTCCAATAGAGGATGCAGCAGTATGCGCAGGCCCAGGCATAGGCAAGACCTAGAGGTCAGCAGCAGAGGGGACCAGCACCCAGAGGTCAGGGCCAAGCCATCTTGCTATCGATGGAGGCGGCTGTCACCCTCACTTTTCCAAATAGAGGTAAATTAGTAATTTTGCCTTGTTATTTTATTTTATAGATTATAATATTAAATAGAGTGTTATAAATAATTATTTGTGATTTATATTATTTTAATTATGGTTAGTAGGCTAACCAATAGTTAGACTAGACACTTGTGAACCCAATTAGAATTTGTCATGACAACTTGTGAGCCTAACATGGATCCAAGCCTAATAGTCCATCCCACTAATTAATTAAGGAGAATTAGGCTAATTAGATTTAATTAGAGACTTTCCAAATTAGCCCTTCCCTGATCCTATCCATAACTAACAAGTAGGGGCATCCTAGACATTAGACATTCTTTGGAAAGGGGGATAGAGGGGTCGGACACTATAAGGTTCTTTCTCTCTCTCTCTCTCTATCTATCTCTCTCTCTCTCTCTCTCTCTCTTTCTCTCTCTCTCCTCTTCATTTGCTCTAATTTTTAGATCCAAATTCTAGATCCCCAATTTTCAACTTTTTCTCCATCATTTTTTTCTCTCAATTCACTTTCATTCCCTCTCACTTTCACCAATAGAAGAGCTTTGGAGCTTGGAGAAGCAAGGAGCACAATAAGGAGGAGCATTGGTAGAGAGATTGTGTCCACTTGAGTTTTCATTGGAAATCTATCTCCTAATTGGTAATTTCTGAATTTCTCTTTATTGTAGCTTCTAAATCATGCATTTGACCCTTAGTAATCACCCCATGGCATAAGACTACCTATAGAAACAAGTTCTAGACCAATTGGTTATGTATTGCTAATTCTATGTGTTGATTTATGTGTATTTTAGGAGAATTATGAGATTGACACATCAAGCGTGTGTCATGGGACCATTTTAGTCTAAATAGACTTATATCGGGATTGTGGGACTAGATATGTGTCCACAATTGGACACGAATAGGCCGTATCGTGATACGGTACGATACTATGTGATACGGAGCTCATTTTGTGTGATTTATACCAATTCTCTTCAATTTTCATTCTAGCAAGTTATATTAGTTATATAATAGTGTAATTGATTTGTAAGAATAATTATTGAGGGGAATTGGGGGTTTTGGCATCTTATTGGGTGTGTATCATAGAGTGTCATGCTATAGCATGCCAAGTGTTTGTCTAAGTGCTCATAATGTATATGTTTACTATATATATATGCATATGATAGATGTGTATACATATCTATTATTAATTTTATATATATATATATATATATATATATATATATATATGTGTGTGTGTGTGTGTGTGTTATGTGTGTGTGTGTGTTATGTGTGTGTTTATATACTATGTTAGGTGTTGTGTAAGGTTGTGATGTGACCAGTCACTGTGATTGTGAGAATATGAGTGTGTATGTGATGTATGGAGAGTGTTGTGTGTTTTAAAGAGGGTGGAGTGGATGTGTTCAGAGCTTGGTGTGCTCAAGTGGAAGGAAAGAGAGTCTGTGGACAGGTTGGTGTCAGTAAGAGGCAACAACAGTTGCATTAGAAGATTAGAACCAGCAGCAGCAGTAATCGCAAGATAGGTGGACTGCACACTTGTTATTGCTGTGTGCAATAGGCTCGGGTGGTTGCTGAAGGCAGCATCATTTGAGTTCTTGGTGACTGCAGGACTTTAACTTCAAGTCTCTTCAAAGGAATTATCATAGCAACAGAGCAGTGGTTGCATACATGCATCTAATGCACAAGGGTAAGGTCTTGGTTGGTGAGGACTGCATGATGAGTAAGTGCAGCAAGGGTGGTTGGTGTTTGGATATCTCTGATAGTCGAAGAAGTATGAGAGCAGCAACAACAACAATCGAGTAGTAGCAGCTGCAGGAGTAAGAAGAGAGTAACAATAACTGTATTAGATGGTTGCAGTACCACTTGGCACTGTCTTGGACTTGGGTGTCAGATTCTAGCATGAGAGCAGTAGCTAAATGCTCAGTTATGCACTAAGAGCAGTGGAGAGGGAGTGTGGTTGTGTGACTGCGTAGTAAGAAGGAAGTTCATGTGATACTTGGTGAGTATCACTTGTGCGGTTGAGTGTTAGCAGTGAGTAAGTGAGATGCTATTGTGGTGTTATCATTTTAACATGAGTCTCAGTTTCAGTTATGAGAGTATTGATATCAGTGGTTATTTGAACAAGTGTGTACTGAGGAAGCTAAGGTGCAGGTTACATTTCAGTCAAGAGAGTTAGATGCTAATCTTGATTGCTTTATGTACGTGAGTCTGTAAAGGGGATAGATTGATATCAGTGTAATTGATTTAAGGAGTATAAGTTAGGAATTTGTTAAGGTCAGAGACATCTAGCTTAGAACTCAAGTACCTGGGTAAGGGAAGATGCTACCTAGAAATTGATCACCTGCAGCAACAAACTAAGGGGTTACTGCAAGTAGAATATCAAATTGTATGTTGGTGTATCAATAAGGAAGCAGTGTCAGGGTTATAGTGAACTGGTAATACACAGAGTTATGAAGCTAAGCCTAGAGTGTTTTGGGATAGTTATTATTCTAGCTAGGTGTTTAGTCAAGTAGATATATCAGTAACAGTTAATATTTTATTAGCAGTTAGTATTCCTATATGTCAGGGTATATATGATATGTGTATCAGGAGGTGCTAGTTAAGAGAGGGGTATGGTAACTGAGAGTTTAAGTAATAGGATAAGTATCATGTTATATAAAGGTTAGTTGTAGCATTACTTAACTAGTAATTAGAAATGTTAGTGTTATTGGTGAAGTCAGTTAGTGTTGATGTGACTATGGGTTGGTTTTTATTACATCAGTTAGCAGTTAGTAGTATATATTAGTTAGTATATATTTGATACTAGTTAAGATATGAGCTACCCCTACATGTAACACCTTATATAGCTAGAATTAGCTAGTTAATGGCCATTGAAGACTAATAACCTTAGCCTGGACCTAGAAATTGGTGAATGACCTAGTATTGGCCTAGAAATGCGTTCTAGTGCATCCTTTAATTTATTTCTCTTTCATTACACCAAATTGGCTTGAAGTTTCCTATTTAGGAGTGTGTGACACCAGCTTGGGCGTGGAAATACACCCTTTTTCTCAGGATCAGAGGCGAGTATATCTCTCTGTTAGTTTTTATTTTATGATAGTGTATATGTTGCATGTTCTAAAACTGTATACTTGATTCCGATATAATGGTTATACGGACTGGTACTATATGGATCATGTTAGGAGATGTTATCCCCTACCGTGTTCAGCGGGTACTCCTTTACATATATTTTATCGTGTGTATCAAGTATTAATTTTAGTGTACTTCGTGTTCACACATTGCTCATGTTCACACACTGCTCGTGTTCATTATGCTTGTATTCGTGTTCGTAACGTGACGTGATTGGATCCATAAGTATTAGTTGGGGATGGGGGAGTAGGAGTTGGTTATGTGATCAAGCCCTGTGTATTCGTGTACATATCGATTACATATCACACGTGTAATTGAGCTACCATATTGTATTCATGTTCAACCCAAACCGATCATATAATGAACTGGTACTCCAAGGCACATTAGCTAGTTTTATCTATTTTTATTTAAATTACAATTATTCATATCGCATGTTCTTCATTCCAGTACTTACTTGTTTACTCTAGTTTATTCCGTTTTCTATTGCTAGTTATCTTGTATTCTTTTCTATTATTTGTTATATATGCTCTATTATGTATTTGAAACTCCTTTCAGAGGTATGTACTTCGCTCTAATCCTCATTTAGTCTCATTGTATTCGTGTATGTATCTGTTATATATGATCTAGAACTTCTTTCTATTATTTGTTATATTGAACATTGTATTAGTCTCATTCTAGGCTCATGGCGTGTATATACTATTTTGGATTTGTGGATGTATTGTGACTATTTTTCCTCTTTTATTTTATATTATACTTTTATCCTCATTTAGCTTTATATTATGATTGAGTATAGTTTACCATTATCATATACCATATTGTTCCTCCATTTGGAGTTGAGATGACATTGACAGGTACCATGTATATATTGTGTGAGATATTTAGATAGTATGGTTGACCCAGACTACGTTCTACCGCCGATACTGCGGCATAGGCTGAGCGTTGTTCACTACTCGTGCCCTTATTCCGGGTGAAGGTCATGATAGAGGCTTTGGCAGTAGGAGAGGTAGTAGAATGTACCATTCATGTCCACTTTTATTCCGCTTCAGTTTTATTTGATTCTGGTGCATCGCATTCATTTATATCTGTACGCTTTGCGACACGAGTTGGATTGAAGTCCGAGTCCTTACCTGTAAGGTTGAATATACTTACTGGTAACGGTCTAGTGTGAGTAGATAAAGTATATCCCTCGTGTAGAGTAATAGTGTGTGGGAGAGACTTTCTCGCGAGGCTGATAGAGTTTCCTATGGGCGATTATGATATCATCCTTAGGATGGATTGGTTGAGTGCGAGACACACGACGATAGATTGCCATAGTGGCAAGGTTATCTTTCGTGTACCTGGTGGGGCAGAGTTCTCATTCTTGAGAGGTGCAATAGAGTCACCGGAGTTTACATTGATGACGGTAAAGACTGAGGAGGCACAATTTCCCAGGGTAGTTTGTGAGTTTTCTGACGTATTTTTTGATGAGCTACCAGGTGTACCACCAGTTAGAGATGTGGAGTTCTATATTAATTTGATCCCGGGAGCAGAGCCAGTTTCAGAGAGAGTTTATAGGATGTCACAATTTGAGTTTGAGATCTTGTACCGGATGATTGAGGAGTAGAGAGCCAAGGGATTCATTAGACCTAATGCATCACCTTGGAAAGTTTCGTTACTTCTTGTTAAAAAGAAGGATGGTTCATCGCGTTTAGTTATTGATTATAGAACACTAAATGCGACAACCATTAAGAACAAATATCCCTTGTCCAAGATAGATGACTTGTTTGATCAGTTCAGTAGGGCAACTGTATTTTCTAAGATCGATTTACGGTCTTGCTATCATCAGATCAAAGTCAGAGAGCAGGACATACCCAAGATGGCATTCAGATCTAGATATGGTCATTGGGAGTTCCTAGTTATGCCATTTGGAGAGACCAATGCACCAACTATATTCATGTCTCTTATGAATAACATCTTCATGCCTTACCTAGACCAGTTTGTGATAGTGTTTATTGATGATATCTTGGTCTACACTCGGAGTGAGGAAGGGCATGAGCACTATCTTCGCGTAGTTCTTCAGATTCTTTGAGAGCAGAAGTTGTACACAAAGTTTAGCAAGTGTGAGTTCTGGCTTGATCGTAACTCATTCTTGGGACATCATTTCTGGTGGAGGAGTCGAGGTGGATCCCAAGAAGGTACAGGCTATTGAGGGTTGTCCAGTACCCCGTACAGCTTCAGATGTGCACAGTTTTCTGGGTCTAACAGGCTACTACAGGTGATTTGTGGAGGACTTTTCTAAGATCTTCGTACCCTTGACATAGCTGATGTGTAAGGATTGCGCTTTGAGTGGTTAGATTCTTGTCTGACTTCTTTCGAGAAGCTCAAGAGAAGTTTAATTTCGGCTCATATTCTAACACTTCCAGTGGGACCAGGTGGGTTCTCAATGTATTGTGATGCATCAGGAGTGGGACTAGGGTGTGTCCTTATTGAGCATTGTAGAGTGATATCTTATGCATCTCGGCAGCTTCGAGGCCATGAGAAGAGTTATCCGATGCATGATCTTGAGTTGGCAGCAGTAGTGTTTGTACTTAAGCTCTGGAGGCATTACCTATATGGTGATCGAGTGGAGATCTTCACAGACCATAAGAGCTTGAGGTATGTGTTCACACAGAAGAAACTCAACATGTGTCAGAGGAGGTGGCTCAAATTATTGTCGGACTACGATCTTGACCTTCAGTATCATCTAGGGAAGGCCAATGTCCTAGCAGATGCTTTAAGCATGATATGAGGAGTTTACTTCTTGACAGAGCAGTGCCACATTTTAGAGGATCTGCAGGAGATGGGTATCGAGGTAGTATTACCTGGTAATATCGGTTTTATGGCGAGTTTGCAAGTTCAGTATTCTATAGTTGAGAGGATCAGAGCAGAGCAGACTGGTGATGTCAGGCTTCAGCAGTTCAGAGCAGAGTGTGAGTCAAGATGCAGACCAGAGTTGAGCATTTATGAGGATGGGACTCTCCAATTTTGGAGTCAATTTTGTGCGCCGAGAGGAGATATCTGACAAGAGATTATGTCAGAGGCCCACAATTCTCAGTACTCAGTGCATCCAGGAGGGACGAAGATGTATTAGGATATTCGTCAACACTTCTGGTAGAATATTATAAAGAGGGAGATAGCTCGGTTCATTTCTCAGTGTTTAGTCTGTCAGCAGGTCAAGGCTGAACATCAGAGACCGATCGGACTACTTCAGCCTTACCGATTTTGAAGTAAAAGTGGGACCATATTACTATGAACTTTGTGACAGGTCTTCCTAGATCCCCGTCTGGCAGAGATGTTATATGGGTTATAGTCAATCGACTCACGAAGGCTACTCACTTTTTTTCTTTTAGAGTGGGCCAGTCTACAAAGCAGTTAGCTGAGATGTACATGAGCCAGATAGTCAAATTGTACGGTGTGCCAATTAGTATCATTTCTGATAGAGATTCGTGGTTCATGTCTCATTTCTGGCAGAGCCTACAGCTGAGTCTGGGTACTAGGTTGAAGTTCATTTCAGCCTACCATCCGTAGACAGATGGACAGTCAAGAGCGTACTATTCAGACTTTGAAGGATATGCTTCGAGCTTGTACACTTGACTTTGGTGGATCTTGGGAGGATCACTTGCATTTAGTAAAGCTCTCCTGTAAAACCCTATATTTTTTAAATATTATATTTATTTAATTAATCAATTATTGAGTTTATTTATATTATTTCATAGTAATTAGAAAATATGATTTATTTATTTAATTACCTAGATAAATATTCAATTAGAGTTTTACACAAAAACTACTATTTTATTTTAGAAGTATTGGTAGAAGACTAATAGATATTTTTAGTATTTAGTTTGAGTACAAATTTTTTTATTATATACCTTAAATATATGCGTAAATAATAAATAGTTATTAAATACGATAATAATAATAATAATAAATAATAGTTATAATAATATAATAATAATAACAAGTGTTATTTGTAATAATTAATAATAATAATAAAAACAAAATAGAAAAAAAAGAAATAGAAATGAAATGAAATGAAAAGAAAAGAAAAGAAAAGAAAAAAATCCTAAAATAAAGAAACCTAATCTATTCCCCCCCCCCCCACGGAAGCAAATGAACCCAGCAGCCCTCAAACCTTTCCAACCCGCAAACCCGCGGCCCTTTTCTTCACCGTCTACCCGCTCTCTCTCTCTCTCTCTCTCTCTCTCTCTATATATATATATATATATATATATATATATATATATATATATATATAATATATATATATATACGTCTATAAAACCCTAACCCTAAAACTCCAAACTTACCATCCACCGACCAGAGCACCGCAGACCTCCAGCCAGACCGCGCCGACGCCCGGAGCACCGCCGCAGCACCGCCTGGACCCGCCGCCACGTCAACACCCGCGAGCACCCGCGCAGAAAACTGCGGCAATGTACCCCTGTTCACGCACTGATTCCCGCTTCATCTCGCAACCAAATTTGACCCCGTCTTCATCGGTATGTTCATGACCTATCCCTCTTCCAACTCTGTGTATTAGTTGTCACGCCCCGAGGCATCCCCCGAGTCGTGACCGCCGTGCGGGCCTGGAGTTGCGCCCGCACAAGGCTTTAATGATTTGCATAGCAAGTACAGACTCAGAGTACGCAGATAAATTGAAACACAGATTTGAAACATAGAAAAGTTCTCTTTATTGATAATGAACATCTATTACAAACTCTTGAACGAGTCAGCTAATATGCCGAACGGCTTATAAAAGGGTTGACTCAAAATGAGATAGCAGTCCTGTACATTACATCCTTTTATAAACTCAAAACGATAAAGACCTCCAGGCTGGAGGATCGCTTTGCCACGGAGCTGCATTTGTGTACGAAGAGTTACAGCTTCAGGCTTCAAAAAGGCTTCGAGGCGCGGTGAAGATGCGCTAACAGCTGGACTGGATCGGGTAGACGACTTCGGCTCCTCGCTCGGTTCGCCTTAGTGCGGAGAACCTGTTTCAACGAGGGTCAGCATATCGAAACATGCTGGTGAAGGCGAGCTAGCCTGACTTTACCAATCAACACGTTGTTTAGTGAAGCATGCATATTTTTGTGGGTTTCTATCTTGCCTTAGTTCATTTACAAGTAAGCAGCATATTGAATTTACTGAAATGAACGTGCCACCGTTCGGTAGATTTTACCTGACCGTCTGAATTACCTGTATAATACTTACCATGCCTTCCCTGAAACGAAGATACAAGTTAGTATGCAACAGGTTTAAATATACACGATGATCACTGGCATGGTTGCCATAGTGGACGTAGCCGGGGACAAGGATAGCATGCTACGAGAGAACACGATTGCGCTGCAAGCTATCCGGTCCCGAACACGAAGACTACACACGAGTTTCGCCCGGATCGGATCGGTGCTAGTGCCCCAGCGACCGTCCGCAGAACCAATACCTTGTGCACAAGTTGTCCATGATCGAATACGATGAACAAGTTAACAGTCATGCATTTGAGGCAACACGAGTGCAAGAACACGAGTACACGACAAGCAGTATTGCATGATTTATTTTGCATAGCCTCCCTGAACATTTATGCATATACAAGATGTGTTCTACTTAGCACGTTTATAGAACATTTGCACGAACAAGCATACGATAAGGCAACAGTTCACAGGTTTGATTGACAAGCATAAGAACCAAGTCTATTTTCTTTTATTCTGGTTTCTTTTATTATTACTTGGTATCGTTTGATCGGGGCAAAGGAGAGTGCAGATTGATTAGCTGTGAAGCTTGGAAGCAGGACTAGCTAATCGGGTTGGTAGCCACTCACTTAGATTTTGGAAGGGAGAAGGAAAGAGGCACTTCACGACTCCGCTCGCAAGCCACCTACTGCTCGTTCACCTGCACACGAACAGCTCGATTAATACTTCTTCCTCTCTTTCCAATCTCGGAATAGAAGTGCAAGTCAATGAACGAAAACAATAAAAATCATCGAAACCGTTCAAGGAAAACAAGCAAATCCCAAAACCAACTCAAGGCACGAAAGCAACAAGCGACATCGAAAACCGAGGCAATAAAAGATAGCAGCGGAGAGGTCCCTCCTGACTCTGCCGCTAAGCCGATCCTTGGGGCGCAGTCCACTGAATATGGGAATCGATTCCGAAGAAACAAATCCATAACGAGGACGAGTTCTTAATTCAATCTATCCCGATCGAACGATACCGACTTGTGTTTCTTAGCCGCGCTCTCCGCACCGGGAGAACGGGGCGCTACATTAGTTTCCTCCGATCAGCGCATAAATCTAGGTGAAAACCGAGACCAAGTTGGGAAAAAACCATAACTTTTATGCTGTAGAAATCTGTTGCGATGACACATGTTTATGGACTCATATCTCCCACCATAGAGATCCAATCTTAGATTTTCTTTTTGCTATGTGAAGACCGTATAACCAAGATTAATTTCTGTCGATTACATTATTTTATTTGGTGTTATATGCAAAAATAAATTAGGTTAAAAACTCATAAAAATCTGTTTTTAAATTGATAAAATTTGTGATACGGAGCGTGCTCCGCCAAACGGGACCGCCTCATCGCCTACCAGTTGCACCAAAATGCACGTATGGTATGTCCAGACGTGTGGACTTTTGCGGAAAAATTGATTTGGACGTGTGTGCGCGTCAGAATCACCCCGTATCCGTAAAAAGGCCCTAAATCGTGACTTTTGTAAAACACCGTACCATTTAGTGTACACTCGTCAAAATGCGAAGAAACTTACGCCATTGGACTCGTGGTATCACACTGGTCCTGTGATCCAAGTTTTACGCGATTCCGAGATAGTTGACCAAGTCACCTATTGGCGGGCCCTACGGTTGACTTTTTGGGCGAATTTGTGTTCGGCTCACCGAAATCCAAAATTGGACATACCGTTGAGTTCGTATTGACGTTTAGAATTTATTTGACCTATAATTTGTCCCTTTTAGAGATCTTTACCCCTGGCACACTTTTTGGTGCAAAATGGGCCACATGTGGACCCCGCCTTGACCCAAAATTACCGTTTTGTCCCTGTGTCCAAATTGGAAGAAAGGGTAGTGTTTTCTAGCTATCTCGCTTATTCTGGGAATATTGGTGATATTTATTTTAGCATCCGGGGACGTTTATTCTGATGCCATAGTTTCTGATCCATTGTGCCTGACGTCTAGACGCTTACACTTTGCAGCTTTCTTGCCAAGCAAGATACCATACCAAATTGCTTACAGTACTTTGCATGCTTATTATATTTTTATATATTTATTGCATTTGTATTTTATTTCAGTCATTACTATATATTATATATGTTGACACACACTTGACACATAGTATCATGGGAGGGGAGGACAATCAGTAGCCGTATGGGCTATAACCACTCTGGTAAACCGTAGTATCTAGCACGCACTATGGTAGTATGTCGCATTGGTCGCTACCCCTGAGGTATGTCGATTTTTGGTGTCGCGCTGGTCGCTACCTCCGAGGTATGTCAATTTCTGATGTCCCTGCCGTGTGTGTAAGTTGTGAGATTTAGATCGAGTAGCCTACCCATGCCCGTACGTCAAAAAGTTGACCTCAGTATGCATTCATATAGATTGTCTTGTATAGCGTACTTATATATTTTTCGTCTATTTATGCATGTTTTTACTGTATTCAAATTGGCATGCTTCTATGTATCTTGTTACGTCCCTCTAAGGACCTGGTCCCTTCCCAGGTGTAGACGATCTTGACTATTCGCAGGAGCACGGATCAGGACTTGCCACTTATCTCTTTCGAGGAGGTCTTCTCTTCGAGTCTCATTGTTCATTAGGTGGTCTTATGTGGTTTCTCTTATATTCTAGTTTGGCAGTGGATTTGTTTCCACCCGATTATCATTCTCTGATACTTCATATTGAGATTCAGTTATATAGTAGTTTAGTTATTTATTTCTATTTGATTCTGTTGATGAGAATCAAGCTTGTTCATGACATATGTATTATTGGGGGCCCACACTAATACATTGTCTAAATCAGAATCAGTGCATTATGGTCTGATCAACCTTAGTGCGCTTGGTTCGCTATTCGTATCACTACTTTATGTGGATTGAGATATAGTTGACTCAACTTGTTAGACGAATATACTTGTCCTCTAGACTGGTCAGAGCATATCATGTCAGGTACATAACTGTTCTGATGTGAACATGCAAATAGGAATCTACCAAAATAAGATTTTAATCCACAACTGCCTTGGCAACTCCCTTTCAAATTCTCTAATCCCTTTGAACCCCGTACTTGTATTCTATCACCTCCTCCTTGAATTCTTTATTGTTGTTTTTTGTCTTTCCCTCTTCCGGAAAGATGAACGTTCGTGCTTAGTATAAGTTTGATACACGGATAGTACTAGATATACCCCATAGGCCAAGCACTCATGATGACAAATAAGGAAGCGCAGGCATAGGAAGTTGTAGATATAGGTACGAACTTTAGTTATATTTGTCATTGCATACTCATGACCCCCTTTATGACACGAGATCTTAGGTGCATAGTAGACATAGAATTATATATAAGGTAGTTTAGCATATATGAGGATATATTGATATTCTACCCAGATGGCATACATGCGATGCTAATAGATGACGCGAGTAGCAGTAGTAGTATTCTTTCCCTATCACCATCTCGCCCCTTGGAGTGGCTCATCTTCTCTTCTATATCCATTCCTTATCTCGTGCTTAACTCCTCCTATCATAGTCGTATCCTTTCGTGCCATTATGAATTGTTTGAATTACTTCAACCTCACCCTTATTTTGTTAGTTAAAAACATAAATGGTTTAGTAAATAATTAATAACTAAAAGATGAGTACATAATGATAACCCTTATGTATATGCACTATAGCAATATCTGTATCATCTTATTATTTTAAAAGAAAAATCATGTATTGCATCCCTTAGTCTAGTAGGAATTAGTTGGACAGTTGAATTAGTACTTACTTCTACTAGTTTTATAAGATAGTCCAGACCTTAACTGTTGCCCAAAAACTTAGACTAAGCTTAAGAAGGAGTTGAAGGCACTTGTTACGAACTGACTGTAGCGCCCCGTTCCTCCTATTCGAGGAGCGCGGCTAAGAAACACAAGGCGGTATCGTTCGATCGGGGTAGATTGAATTAAGAACTCGTCCTCGTTATGGATTTGTTTCTTCGGAATCGATTCCCATATTCAGTGGACCGTGCCCCCGGGATCGACTTAGCGGCAGAGTCAGGAAGGACCTGCTTTCGTGCTTTGAGTTGGTTTTGAGATTTGCTTGTTTTCCTTGAACGGTTTCGATGGTTTTCATTGTTTTCGTTCATTGAACTGTACTTCAATTCCGAGATTAGAAAAGTGGAAGAGGTATTGATCGAGCTGTTCGTAATACAGGTGAACGAGCAGTAGATGGCTTGCAAGCGGAGTCGTGAAGCACCTCTTTCCTTCTCCCTTCCAACAACTAAGTGAGTGGCTACCATCCCGATTAGCTAGCCTTGCTTCCAAGTCTTCACACCTAAAATCTTGCATTCTTGTTGCCCCGATCAAACTATACCAAGTAATAACTAAAATATGTTAAGATAAAAAGGGAATATACTCGGTTAATGCTGCTTGTCATTTACTTGGGAACGGTTACTCATCTGCATGCTTGTTCATTTGGGAATGTTCTATACAAGATTCAATTTTAGTTAGAATTTATCTTCTTCTATAATTGAATTAAGCACCTTGTATGCGCATAATTGTTTAGGGAGGCTCTGCTAAACGAATCAAGCAATACTACTTGTCTGTACTCGTGTTGCCTCAACTGCATGAATTGATAGAAACCTAAATAGACTCTGTTAGATCACGGACAACTTGTGCACAAGGTTTCTGGTTCCTGCGGACGGTTGCCGGCACTGGGACCGATTCGATCTGGACGGAACGTCTGTATAGTCGTCTGTATCGTCGGAACGAGGCGTGCACCGTGTTGCACACTCCTCCGTCTTGAGACTATAACTTGTCCCTCGTGGCATCTAGCCAGTGATCCATATCGTATATTTAAACCTGTTGCAAACTAACTTGTGTCTTCGTGGCAGGGAAGACATGGTAAGTATTGTGCAAGTAATTCAGACGGGCAAGTAAAATCCACCGAACGGTGGCAAGTTCATTTCAGTATCATACATATATACTGTTACTTGTAAATGAACTAAGGCAAGATAGAAACCCACAAAATATGCATGTTTTATTAAAATAATGTGTTGATTGGTATAGTTCGGTTAGCTCTCCTTCACCAGTATGTTTCGACATGCTGACCCTCGTTGAAACAGGTTCTCCGCACCAAGGCGAACCGAGCGAGAAGCCGAAGTCGTCTTCCCGATCCAGTCCAGCTGTTGGCGCATCTTCATCGTGTGAGAAATTACCTTTACCATTCACCAAATTTGTTTTCGGACATCCATTGTAAAAGGTGTAATAAGAGAGAGTAAAATATGGTAGTGTGTGGGGATTGTGTTCAAGGGCTCGTACTTAGTAATTATGACGAGTAATTGATATTTTTATTTGATGACTTATTAGCTTTAGACAACTGACTACCTCTGTTCACATAGCGTAGGCTGGACATGCTCGACCCGTACCCGATTATTTGGGAGCGGGGTATGATACTATTCACCAAGCTCCATTGTCAAATGCACATCACCGATGCCTAAAATTGTAGTCATCCCCTTGTTACCCATCTTTACACGTCCAAAACTTGTCACATCCCAGTCCCAAAATACGTAGGACTAGGGATACGTAAGCATGCCAGCCGTAAATATATGGCAACTAAAATATATGGATACCATAATACATATGTACGCTGTAATATGAATATTAACTCACATGTGGTATATATATAGTCACAAGTCACAGAAATACTAATTTCATCCACACAACAAGTCACAGAAAGGAAATAACTAAACTAAAATCATGAGTCTGAATAATCCAAAAGTAATAGTCGGTGAAGACAAATCCACTATCAATGACTATATCAATACTAAAATGAGAAAGGAGGGTAATTCTACAATATAATAATAAGATGATGATATAAAGGTATCAGCGAAGCGATCCATCGCTAGAGATAATCCAAAATGCTCAGAAGGTAAGACCTCCTCGGAAGAGATAAGTAGTAAGTCCTGATCCGTGCTCCTGCTAATAGTCAAGATCGTCTACACCTGGAAAGGGACCAGGTCCTCAGAGGGACGTAACAAGATACATAGAATCATACCAATTTGAATACAGTAAACATGCATAATAGGTAAAAAATATGTAAGTACGTTGTACAAGACAATCTATATGAAATGCACAATAAGGACAACTTTTTGACGTATGGGCATGGGTAGGCTACTCGAACTAAATCTCACAACTCACACACACGTCAGGGGACATCAGAAATCGACATACCTCGGGGGTAGTGACCAGCGCGACATACTACCGTAGTGCATGCTAGATACTATGGTTTACCAGAGTAGTTATAGCCCATACGTCTACTGATTGTCCTCCCCTCCTATGATACTATGTGTCAAGTGTGTGTCAACATATATATAGTATATAATTATGATTGAAAGAAAAACACACATGCAGTGAACATATAAAAATATAATAAGCGTGCAAAGTACTGTAAGCAATTTGGCAAGGTATCTTGCCTAGCAAGGGAGCAGCAAAGTGTAACGTCCATGAGTCAAGCACACAGGATCAGAAACTACGGCCTCAGAATAAACGTCTCCGGATGCTGAAATAAACATCATCAACGTTCCCAGAATAAGCGAGAGATAAAAAATACTACCCTTTCGTCCAATTTGGATACAGGGGCAAAACGGTAATTTTGGGTCAAAGCGGAGTTTACATGTGGCCCACTTTGCACCAAAAAGCGTGCCAGGGGTAAAGGTCTCTAAATGAGATAAATTATAGGTCAAACCAATTCTAAACGTCAATACGAACTCAACGGTACATCCAATTTTGGATTCCGGTGAGCCGAACACAAATTTGCCCAAAAAGTCAACCATTGGGCCCGTAAATAGGCGGCTTGGTCAACTCTCTCAGAATCGCGTGAAACTTGGGTCACAGGACCAGCGTGATGCCACGAATCCAATGACGCAAGTTTCGTCGCATTCTGAAGAGCGTACACTAAATTGTGCGGTATTTTGCAAAAGTCGTGATACGAGGACTTTTTACGGATACGGGTTGATTCCGAGATGCACACGCGTTCAAATTAGTTTTCGCAAAAGTCCACACGTCTGGACATACCATACGCGCCTTTCGGTGCAACTGGTACGCGACGAGGCGGTCCTGTTTGGCTGGACGCGTTCCGTATCACAAATTTTATTATTTTAGAAACAAGTTTTTTAGATTTTCAAGCTAATTTAATTATGCATATAGCACCAAATAAAATAATATAATTGACAAAAAATAATCTCGGTTATATGGTCTTCACATAGCAAAAAGAAAATCTAAGTTTGGATCTCTGTGGTGGGAGATACAAGTCCTTAAACATGGGTCATTGCAGCAGTTTTTCTGAAATTAAAGTTGTGGTTTTTCTCCAACTTGGTCTTGGTTTTCACTTAGGGTTATGTCCTGATCGGAGGAAACTAATACACAGTATTGGAAGAGGGATAGGTCGTGAACATACTGGTTAAGACGGGATCAAATTTGGTCGAACGATGGAGCGGAAATCAACGCATGAACAGGACTTCGCTGCTGTCAAATTTTCGTGCGGCGTGCGCGGGATCTCATGCGGCGAGCGGCGGCGGGCGTCTGCTCCGACGACGGTGGTGGTAAGGTGGTCGGCTCTGGGTTGGGAATTAGAGTAAGGGTTTAGGGTTAGGGTTTTGGGAGAGTATATATATATATATATATATATATATATATATATATATATAATGAGAGAGGGGGGGAAAGTTGGGTCGCGCGGGGTTCCAGCGGGGGGGGGGGGGGGGGTTGATATTTGGTTGCTGCTGCGGCTGTTAGTTTAGGTTAAGTAGGATTTAAGGGTTTTTAGTATTAGAGTTTCTTTTTCTTTTTCTTTTCTTTTTCTATTTCTTTTCTCATTTCTATTTCTTTTCTTTTTCTTTTCTTAATACTATTCCTAAAATTATTATTATTACTAATAATAATAATAATAATATTATTATTATTATTTTTATTATTATTATTATTATTATTAACACTTATTATTATTATTATTAGTATATTATTATTACTATTATTTATTACTATTACGACTATATATTATTTACATATATATTTGGGGTATAAAAATGCATATTTACCCAGATTAAATACAAAAAAATCTATTACTCTTCTACCAAGATTTCTAAAATCAAAATAAAAGATTTTGTACAACAATTCTAAATGATTAATTATCTAGGTACTTGAATCAATAATTTATATTTCTAATTAACTAAAAAAATCCATAATTAATTAATTAAATAAATACAATATAAAAATATGGGATTTTACATTCTACCCAACTTACAAAAATTTGTCCTCGAAATTGACACTACCCATATTCATAATGAATCACTATAGCTATTGCACTTCATTGCTATCTAGCAGTGATTCCTAAAAGTCATGGTCAGACATTCTACCACTATTCTATTATCCTTTAACTCGTCTATACTACCCAACTTACAGGAGTTCTACTAGTAGTCACAGTCTCTTGAGGCTATTGTCTAGGTGGTAGGACAAATTTATTCATTGGATCGAGAATTTTGGGATACTTGTCTGGAATCTCATAACCATGATTTTTCTTTGTAACCGTCAAGTATCGTATTCTAATACTGCCATGCCACCTGACCAGTATGTCTGCAAATACTTCGACTACTCTATTATAACGGTCTAGCTGCAGTTGTCGCTACTTCGCCAGCGATTTGTCATAGTTGTCAGTACGTAACAAGTGCCTTCAACTCTTCCCTAAGCTTAGTCTAAGTTTTAGGGCAACAATTAAGGTCTTGACTAACTTATAAAACTATTAGAAGTAAAAAAAAAACTAATTCAACAATCCAACTAATTCCCATTAGACTAAGGGATGCTATACATGGTTTTAAAAATAGTAAGAGAATACATATATTGTTATAATGCATATACATAAGGGTTATCATTATGTACTCATCTTTTAGTTATTAATCATTTACTAAACTATTTATGTTTTTAACTAACAAAATAAGGATGAGGATGAAGTAATTCAAATAATTTATAATGGCACGTAAGGATACGACTATGATAGGAAGAGTTAAGCACGAGATAAGGAATGGATAGAGAAGAAAAGATGAGCCACCCAAGAGGGCGAGATGGTGATAGGAAGAGAATACTACTACTACTACTCGCATCATCTATTAGCATCACGTGTATGCCATCTGGGTAGAATATCAATATATCCTCATGACTGCTAAACCACCATATATATAATTCTACGTCTATTATGCACCTACGATCTCGCGTCATATAGGGGGTCATGAGTATGAAATGACAAATATAACTAAAGGTCGTACCTGTATCTACGACTTCCTGTGCCTGCGCTCCCTTATTTGTCATCATGAGTGCTTGGCCTATGGGGTATATCTATTACTATCAGTGTATCAACTTATACTAAGCACGAACGTTCGTCTTTCCGAAATAGGGGAAGACAGAAAACAACAATAAAGAATTCAAGGAGGAGGTGATAAAATACAAATACGGGATTCAAAGGGATTAGAGAATTTGAAAGAGAGTTGCCAAGGCAGTTATGGATTGAAATCTTATTTTGGTAACTTCCTATTCGTATGTTCACATCAGAACAATTATGTACCTGACATGATATGCTCTGACCAGTCTAGAGGGCAAGTATATTCGTCTAACAAGTTGAGTCAACTATATCTCAATCCACGTAAAGTAGTGATACAAAGAGCGAACCAAGTGCACTAAGGTTGATCAGACCATAATGCACTGATTCTGATTTAGACAATGTATTAGTGTAGGCCCCCAATAATACATATGTCATGAACAAGCTCGATAAAAGAATAAGCTTACAAAACTAGGCTATAATAGCAGTATAAGTCGAGGTAGATCATAAAATATAGGTACGTTGGATTAGGATGGAGGAAGGTACGGAATAATTTAAGTTCACTAAGAAGATCGGTGTTGTGCCCCTACAGTTGCCATACTAATTTCTTGTCTAAGTCTAAAGTCAACCAAATGGGTATATGTGCCTCTAAGTTCTACAGTATGGGTAAACACTATCTTTTTATGCAAGTCTATAGTTGGTGTTATTCATTTATACTTCATTAATTGGTCAGGAGGACTATGTGATACTAGGTTATGAGGCATACTACCATACTTACAAATATTAACTAATAGTGTTATTGAATACTAGAGTGTATATACCTGGTACAAGGTACCTTCCTAACCCCTATCAAGCACGAAAGAAAAGATAAGATTGACGTTGTGAAAGGATCAAGCAAGATGCAATGCAAGCAATCAAATAAGAATTGGAAATAAAATCAAGGGAGGTGATTAAATAAGTGGATGAGATCCTATATTCTAATCCTATGCGCAGGCTTGCTCGGTACAGTAACGTAACCGAGACAATATGCTCTCGACTTGCATGGGCCACCACTAAAATATGTCACGTCCTAGTCCCAAAATACGTAGGACTAGGGATACGTAAGCATGCCAGCCGTAAGTATATGATGTTTGTGATATTAAACGAAAGAATAAAAGTGTATTTCAATGACGGGGTTTGTGCGAAACCCACACCCTTTGGTTTACAAACAAACTTGTACAATGTAATCCTATACGAGGATGTGGGAGTATAATATATTTAATCTGGGTATAAATTGCTATAGGTGTCTGATCTGCGGTTGATCACTTTAGCCCTTGGACCACGCGATGTTGAAGAAGTGTCGTGGAAGACAGGTAGCAGCTTCGAAGGTTGTAGGAGAGGGTGGATGCACGATGCCGAAGTCGTCGATCCCCGCTCTTTGCCTGAGCTCCGGGCTTTCTCTCTCTCTCTCTCTCCTCCTCGTTCGATCTTCTCCGATTGTCGACCTTGGATATGATATTGGTACTCTTGACCGAATTTTTGACCTGGGATCTGATATCGATTTCTTGACCAATTTTTTGACCTTGTTCCCCATTGACAGGGGCCTCTTATAGAGTCTTTGGTGACAGTGACCACTCCGTTGGTGTAGCAACCGAGGAGTGGAAAGTACAGCACCCTTTTACACAACGGTTAAAGTAACCAAAACCTACGTATAGATGATCTTTTGACTGAGCGGGTGACGTGGGTCCAACTAAGGGGACACAACACGTACGGTTGCTACTAAGATCACGACGTAAAAGCCACGCGGGTAGGTATCCATTGTGTAAAAGAGGTTGGCGTAGAAGCCAAATGTCCGTCACCATGGCATAGAAGCCAAGTAGGCATAGAAGCCGAACAGGCATAGAAGCCGAGCAGGCATAGAAGTAGAACAGGCATAGGAGCCGAGTAGGCGTGGAAGTCGAACAGGCACAGAAGCCGAACAGGCATAGAAGCCGAGTAGGCGTGGAAGCCGAGTAGTCGTAGAGACTGAGTGGGCGTGGAGGCCGCATGAGCACAGATCCTGAATTGGCATAGAAGCCGCTGCATATCGTGCCAGAATGGGCGTAGAAGCCGCTTGAGCACAGATCCTGAATGGGCGTAGAAGCCGCTGCATATCGTGCCAGAATGGGCATAGAAGCCGCTTGAGCACAGATCCTGAATGGGCGTAGAAGCCGCTGCATACCGTGCTGATGTGGACGCCTTAGCCGAAATTATAGCTTTTGAAGATATAACCAAATCTCTTACAGAGATTTGCCATCACCTTATGCATTAAATGCGGAGGCGTGTTTCGAAGGTCTGCAGGCCTTCTGTGCACCCGTCGCAGAGACGTGTCTTGAGAGAAACTGTCACCGCTCTGTGTAATTAGACGTGGAGACGTGCCTCGAACCCCGTACGAAGTGCAGCTTTTGACGTGGCAGGCGGTTTGTCTGCTGCGGAGCGTAAAACAGCTCATGTTTGCCTGTGTAAAACAGGGCGGCGTATTCCCTTGTACGCAAAAGAGCGGTTTATGCTGAGGAGACTCCAGTAAACGATGGTTTGGTGATGTTTTACCAAATCCTCTGCATTAAATGGTGAGATCTGCCATTATACCGTGGGACGCGTCCCGAGAGGTCTGCCATCGTTTCCAGCCGTCGTCTAGGTAGCCGTGCATCACCTTTTGTCAGGAGTCAGAGGTCAGATTTACTGCGTGACTTGACAGGTTTATTTCGGGGAAGATGAAGCGTTCCTCGAACGCTATCATGCTACTTTAAGAGTGGTTGAGTTTTACGCTATGGAGGCGATGAAGAACTCTGTTTTACGCTGGAGCGGCCTGGACGTACTGCACTTATGCGGATGGTCCTTTGAGCTTTTATTCTTCACGCTGTATTTTAGCAGAGAAAACTCTGTCGTACGCCTGATGGTTCTGGAGGCCTCTGCTTACGCTGCTTAAGAGGCTGTGTAGCTCTTCCCAGCGTATTTTTCATGCTTCTACAAGACCCCCTTCAGAGCTTTTAAATTCCTTGAAATTTGAAATGCTTTGAACGAAGCATGAATGGCCCCTCGTAACTCGAAACGTTTCTGAGTGGAGCGTTGAAACGGTCGGTACAGACTTTATGGCGGATTTATGGGGGACCGCTGTGATCTCTTTTGCCTATAAAAGGCTGGGGGAGTTAGCCTGTTCTCCCCACATCTTCATCACCATGCAGAGATGATCACCGGAGTTCGCCGGGTCGATTTGAGGAAGAAGGAGATCATGTTCTTCCAGCGTGTAAGGAGCCAAAAAAGACGGCGTCTTCGAGCAAGTGTCCACTGAAATGATGGATCATGGAAGGATATCTTAGCCTCCCTTGCTCGGGATAATCAGCAACTTTGTATGGCGTTGCCCCAGGAGAGAGGAAGGGTCGTATTTGACCACGGCGGCTGGCATGCCGCGCCTTCTCTCGATGCCCTCCGGTGACGAGAGTCAGACAGACTCGTTCTGTCCCGGATTGATCGGTGCACGGAGCATGGGATCTGCAAAATCTATGCAGGCCCAGTTCTGTATCCGCCCGCCGTTGATCATTGCCATGTCGGTCAGTTTGCTGGAGCTGACCGACTGCCGGAGGAGATGGATGAAGAATTGAAGCCCAGCGATAACCTGTCAGAACAGCTTCTGGGCGATCTTCAGACAACGAGGGGGTATCTCCTTTGTAGACGGAGTTCCCCTCAGATGTAATCATGAAAATGAAAAGAAAACCCTTGTAGATTGGATTTCCCTCATATGTAATCATGATTTTGATCTTTAATAAAAATTATCTTTCTTCTTCATATGATCATCTTGCCATATGTTGCTGTGAAGTCTGAATATGTGCAGCTTCAACACGTCTGAATCTGTACGCCGACTCTGTAGAAAGAGTGCTAGGTCCTGTCCTTTACGCATAGCGAGTAGTCCATAGAACGCTGTAGAGCATTTTGAACATCTTAGAACTGTCCTGTTGCTGGGACTGAGGAACCGCGTAGAGCTCTGAACTTCTGATAAATAGAATTTTTGTTCAGTCTTCGCCTTCAAGAGTGAGTTCTCGAAAATCCCTTGGAACAGGGTCGAGGAATGGCTGTCAAAAACTGAGTTGCCATCTTTTGATAGACGAGATATTCAGACTGGAGTTTGGATGAACCTCCATTTGACCCGAGAAGAGTAATTTCTTAATGTTTGAACTCTTGAATGTTTCGGGTACTTAGGATATGTTGAGGTCAAGGAGGAGTATCTTCTGTGTGAACTCCTGTAATTGACCGTCTTGGGGACTGTTCGAATATACGGAAAGTCGTGGAGTAAAAAATCATCAGTCTGTAGCCTCCGGGCGTAAAACACCGTCGAGCGTAAAATCGTAGACTTGTAGTTCCTGTGCGTGAAGTCATGGGTTTTGTGGCCTCTCGAGCATAAAAGCTACTGAGCACAAAGGCATCCGGGCCAAAAACCTGACTTGTAGCTGTCGAACGTAAAGTTGTAGATTCGTAGCCGTCGAGCGTAGAAAACTCCTTTAGCGTAGAGATGTATATCTGTAGCTCCTGAAAAGAAAATTTCTCCGAGCGTGAAGTCTTGCGGATCTGTTACTTCTGAGTGTAATCTGAGCGCCATCGAGCGTGAGATCATCGATTTGGTATCTGCTGAGCGTAAAGTCATAGATTTGTGGCCTCTCGAGCGTAAAAGCTACTGAGCACAAAGGCATCCGGGCGTAAAACCATAGACTTATAGCTTGCGAGCGTAAAACCGTAGATTTGTTGCTATCGAGCGTAGAAAGCTCCTTCAGCGTAGGACCTGCTGAACCGTCTTTGCATGAAAAAAAACTTTTCGAATTTGCTGACTGTCCGTCTTTCAAGGTTAGTTGGCTGACGTGACATCCAATCATAACCCTTTATTCAATTTTGCGAGATTTGGTTAGGGTCTCGAGGAGTCCGTCTGAGGATTCGAGGAGTCGGCCCGAACTCTATATATATCCCAAGTTCTCTGAGAGAGAAACTTTTTATCCGTCTTCTGTGAAAGAGAGCTTTCGACTGTTCGAGTTTTTCTTCGTTCTCTCTCCGAGCATCTCGAGTCTTCAGAAAAAATGGCGTCGAAACAGACCTCCTCTGCCAAGGGAAAGGGTATAGGTTCCTCTTCTCATTCTTCCGCCCCAGCGAGGGGGTCTTTGGTCGGTCAAGACGAACTTGCTTCTGAGCGAAGTATCCTGCCGACGAGCAGTGCACCCGGTCTTAGAGGTAAAGCCTTCGAGGTGACAAAAACGACGAAAAATCCTTCGCACACGTTGAACGTGACCGCGCTAGGTCGTCTTCTGTGCTGATAGCCTCTTCTTGAGGAAGATGATGCACGGAGGCATTTTTATCTTTTACGCCCACATTTCTAATGTGTCAGCGTAAAGACTCCATATTTTCGTAGTTCTGAGCGTAGAAGCTCTGGCTACCGAAAATTGGGGTATATCGTAAAATTTGAATTTTATGCTTGTGGGGGGACCTCCGGCATAAAATTACCAGATTTGCACAATCCTGCGTAGAGCACAGACTGTTGTTTCTTTCTGTCCGTATGTTCGTGCAAGACTTGTGATGACGTATTTTCCTTGCACTTTTGGGATGCTGCACTCGAACTACCTGGAGGATCTGTCCCACGTGTCATTCCCTATCTCTGGACCCCAGTACCCTGAAGGAAGGAGGGTCTTAATGTCACGCCCCGGTCCCGCAGGCCCGTTCGTCCTCGCTTTGGTCCCTACGGAACCGATCGTCCTCGCACGGGCGTGATGCCGTGCAAGCCTAAGATGCGCTTGCACAAGGCCAAAGCTTTGATACAAGGGCAAGTAAGCTAATCAATATCTGAAGCAGCGGCACATAACATTGCAGAAAAGTGAAGAACACAATGGCATAAGAAAATAAGCTCTTTTATTGATATCGAAATTGTTACAAGCGGCGCATGGCCGAGGTTACAGATCGCTCAAGCACTCTTCTCTCTAATACAATGATACCGTTCCATACATTATGTCCCTCTATACAAAAGCAGCTTAAAGCAGGCCCAATCTCGATGCAGCTCGAGGCATCGACTCCCGATTTCCGGTTCCTTGGGATGAGGCACGGCTATCGCTTCCTGAACGAACGAGCACCTGAGAACAAGCAAACTGTTGGTGGGTCAGCACTTTATGCAAGTACTGGTGAGATAAAACAACTGAACAGAAGCTACACCCCCTGAAACCCACACTAAGTAATCATGTGGCAAAACATTGCATTACTAGTGATCTTGCTACTTTTACCTAAATTCGTTTCATGCTGTTCAGAACTATTAGTCAGATTACATCTTTTTGAAAACACAAGTTAGAAACCAGTTTTGCATATTCAAACTATAAGCATACGATTCGGGACAGTGCTCTATCGTGCAGTACGCAGCATGTATTGTGCATCACAATCTATCTCGTTTGGGCAAGGTTAATCTAGCAGACTGAATATATCGAATCGAGGCAAGCATCTCAAGTAGTCCATTTCTTTCAAGCGATTGAGGCAACACATCTATATAATTGAAGTACTAACAGAAACTCAACGGTGCAGACTAGATGAATAAGCAAGCTTATGTATAAACTCATATTATTTCTTACCCACGGTCGAGCGGTTATCCCTGCAGCAGACACACAAGTTAGCCACAATTTGCATAATATAATGTATACAGTTCTCTAGTTTTCCTGTTCGTCCCTGCATCAAACAGTTAGGTATGCAAGAAGGCTAGCCTAGCATGCGCCCTAACTACATGATGGTCCCCTCCACGGGATTAGCAGTTGGGACGTACAAGCCCATCTCACTAATAGACAAGTATACCCTCCCGTAAGTAAGGACGTTCTCGCCTCAGGGTATTAGATCTCTCCTAGGCCGAACGATCCCAGTGCCCCAGGAAACGCCCGAGAGATAACCTTGTGCACAAGTTGTCCTGACCAAATGCATGAATGCAAGCTCCTATCAGAAAAATATGCTATCATGCAACTGACGAACAATGAACAAGCAAGTCTATCTCTTCTTTTCTCTTTTCACATAGCCTAATAGCCACACCCTCCCGTAAGTAAGGACGTTCACGTCTCAGGGTGGACTATTAGTCTAGATCACAAGTTCACGCTATTCACCAAGTTCTGTCTTTCACAAGCCAACTATAACACATATTCAAGCAAGCTAACTCTTAAACAAGTAACAAGCAAGAACAGTTCTTATAACTCCAGCATTCAAATTCTATCTCTTGTGGACAAGCATTCTAGTATTCCAGTCTAGCATACGATATAAGTGCAAGTAATCCTTTTTACTCTTGTTATTAGCATGGCAAGGTTCTATCTCGTTTCAGACAAGCATTCTAGTTCTCTTATTAGGCAAGCAAGCAGATTCATTTTAATGACAAGCTATGTGAGTTCTCTTATTAGCATACTGAGTCGGTTCTAGCATTTTTCTTATGAAACAATCTTATTAAGCAACAAGCATTCAAAAACTCAGATTCATTTTTAAGTCGTGCAAGAATCAGAGAATGCAGTTCTGCCCACTCACTTTGATCAATCGGTCGGGAACTCTCCGAGAAGACTTCCGTTCGAGCAAGCAAGGCGATCTCACTTTGTACGTAGCGTCGATGCGGAGCAGGGCGCTACATACTTACCCACCAACAAAGAGTTTCGTCCTCGAAACTCAAGGAGAAACTCACGATAACACAGAGCAGCGATAGTCCTCATCCCTCACCTTCCTTAATCAAAACTCAGCAAATCCAGAAATCACAAATCACATCTCAAGCGATGAAAACAAATCCAGAAAACTTTTTGCGCGCATCTTTGTGAATATCTATGGACTTATTGTATGGAACGTTTATTGCAACACAATCACAACTCAGAGTCGGAGGCAACGGAATGGGCAAGAATCGAGTCGCTCTGATACCATTTTGTCACGCCCCGGTCCCGCAGGCCCGTTCGTCCTCGCTTTGGTCCCTACGGAACCGATCGTCCTCGCACGGGCGTGATGCCGTACAAGCCTAAGATGCGCTTGCACAAGGCCAAAGCTTTGAAACAAGGGCAAGTAAGCTAATCAATATCTGAAGCAGCGGCACATAACATTGCAGAAAAGTGAAGAACACAATGGCATAAGAAAATAAGCTCTTTTATTGATATCGAAATTGTTACAAGCGGCGCATGGCCGAGGTTACAGATCGCTCAAGCACTCTTCTCTCTAATACAATGATACCGTTCCATACATTATGTCCCTCTATACAAAAGCAGCTTAAAGCAGGCCCAATCTCGATGCAGCTCGAGGCATCGACTCCCGATTTCCGGTTCCTTGGGATGAGGCACGGCTATCGCTTCCTGAACGAACGAGCACCTGAGAACAAGCAAACTGTTGGTGGGTCAGCACTTTATGCAAGTACTGGTGAGATAAAACAACTGAACAGAAGCTACACCCCCTGAAACCCACACTAAGTAATCATGTGGCAAAACATTGCATTACTAGTGATCTTGCTACTTTTACCTAAATTCGTTTCATGCTGTTCAGAACTATTAGTCAGATTACATCTTTTTGAAAACACAAGTTAGAAACCAGTTTTGCATATTCAAACTATAAGCATACGATTCGGGACAGTGCTCTATCGTGCAGTGCGCAGCATGTATTGTGCATCACAATCTATCTCGTTTGGGCAAGGTTAATCTAGCAGACTGAATATATCGAATCGAGGCAAGCATCTCAAGTAGTCCATTTCTTTCAAGCGATTGAGGCAACACATCTATATAATTGAAGTACTAACAGAAACTCAACGGTGCAGACTAGATGAATAAGCAAGCTTATGTATAAACTCATATTATTTCTTACCCACGGTCGAGCGGTTATCCCTGCAGCAGACACACAAGTTAGCCACAATTTGCATAATATAATGTATACAGTTCTCTAGTTTTCCTGTTCGTCCCTGCATCAAACAGTTAGGTATGCAAGAAGGCTAGCCTAGCATGCGCCCTAACTACATGATGGTCCCCTCCACGAGATTAGCAGTTGGGACGTACAAGCCCATCTCACTAATAGACAAGTATACCCTCCCGTAAGTAAGGACGTTCTCGCCTCAGGGTATTAGATCTCTCCTAGGCCGAACGATCCCAGTGCCCCAGGAAACGCCCGAGAGATAACCTTGTGCACAAGTTGTCCTGACCAAATGCATGAATGCAAGCTCCTATCAGAAAAATATGCTATCATGCAACTGACGAACAATGAACAAGCAAGTCTATCTCTTCTTTTCTCTTTTCACATAGCCTAATAGCCACACCCTCCCGTAAGTAAGGACGTTCACGCCTCAGGGTGGACTATTAGTCTAGATCACAAGTTCACGCTATTCACCAAGTTCTGTCTTTCACAAGCCAACTATAACACATATTCAAGCAAGCTAACTCTTAAACAAGTAACAAGCAAGAACAGTTCTTATAACTCTAGCATTCAAATTCTATCTCTTGTGGACAAGCATTCTAGTATTCCAGTCTAGCATACGATATAAGTGCAAGCAATCCTTTTTACTCTTGTTATTAGCATGGCAAGGTTCTATCTCGTTTCAGACAAGCATTCTAGTTCTCTTATTAGGCAAGCAAGCAGATTCATTTTAATGACAAGCTATGTGAGTTCTCTTATTAGCATACTGAGTCGGTTCTAGCATTTTTCTTATGAAACAATCTTATTAAGCAACAAGCATTCAAAAACTCAGATTCATTTTTAAGTCGTGCAAGAATCAGAGAATGCAGTTCTGCCCACTCACTTTGATCAATCGGTCGGGAACTCTCCGAGAAGACTTCCGTTCGAGCAAGCAAGGCGATCTCACTTTGTACGTAGCGTCGATGCGGAGCAGGGCGCTACATACTTACCCACCAACAAAGAGTTTCGTCCTCGAAACTCAAGGAGAAACTCACGATAACACAGAGCAGCGATAGTCCTCATCCCTCACCTTCCTTAATCAAAACTCAGCAAATCCAGAAATCACAAATCACATCTCAAGCGATGAAAACAAATCCAGAAAACTTTTTGCGCGCATCTTTGTGAATATCTATGGACTTATTGTATGGAACGTTTATTGCAACACAATCACAACTCAGAGTCGGAGGCAATGGAATGGGCAAGAATCGAGTCGCTCTGATACCATTTTGTCACGCCCCGGTCCCGCAGGCCCGTTCGTCCTCGCTTTGGTCCCTACGGAACCGATCATCCTCGCACGGGCGTGATGCCGTGCAAGCCTAAGATGCGCTTGCACAAGGCCAAAGCTTTGAAACAAGGGCAAGTAAGCTAATCAATATCTGAAGCAGCGGCACATAACATTGCAGAAAAGTGAAGAACACAATGGCATAAGAAAATAAGCTCTTTTATTGATATCAAAATTGTTACAAGCGGCGCATGGCCGAGGTTACAGATCGCTCAAGCACTCTTCTCTCTAATACAATGATACCGTTCCATACATTATGTCCCTCTATACAAAAGCAGCTTAAAGCAGGCCCAATCTCGATGCAGCTCGAGGCATCGACTCCCGATTTCCGGTTCCTTGGGATGAGGCACGGCTATCGCTTCCTGAACGAACGAGCACCTGAGAACAAGCAAACTGTTGGTGGGTCAGCACTTTATGCAAGTACTGGTGAGATAAAACAACTGAACAGAAGCTACACCCCCTGAAACCCACACTAAGTAATCATGTGGCAAAATATTGCATTACTAGTGATCTTGCTACTTTTACCTAAATTCGTTTCATGCTGTTCAGAACTATTAGTCAGATTACATCTTTTTGAAAACACAAGTTAGAAACCAGTTTTGCATATTCAAACTATAAGCATACGATTCGGGACAGTGCTCTATCATGCAGTGCGCAGCATGTATTGTGCATCACAATCTATCTCGTTTGGGCAAGGTTAATCTAGCAGACTGAATATATCGAATCGAGGCAAGCATCTCAAGTAGTCCATTTTTTTCAAGCGATTGAGGCAACACATCTATATAATTGAAGTACTAACAGAAACTCAACGGTGCAGACTAGATGAATAAGCAAGCTTATGTATAAACTCATATTATTTCTTACCCACGGTCGAGCGGTTATCCCTGCAGCAGACACACAAGTTAGCCACAATTTGCATAATATAATGTATACAGTTCTCTAGTTTTCCTGTTCGTCCCTGCATCAAACAGTTAGGTATGCAAGAAGGCTAGCCTAGCATGCGCCCTAACTACATGATGGTCCCCTCCACGGGATTAGCAGTTGGGACGTACAAGCCCATCTCACTAATAGACAAGTATACCCTCCCGTAAGTAAGGACGTTCTCGCCTCAGGGTATTAGATCTCTCCTAGGCCGAACGATCCCAGTGCCCCAGGAAACGCCCGAGAGATAACCTTGTGCACAAGTTGTCCTGACCAAATGCATGAATGCAAGCTCCTATCAGAAAAATATGCTATCATGCAACTGACGAACAATGAACAAGCAAGTCTATCTCTTCTTTTCTCTTTTCACATAGCCTAATAGCCACACCCTCCCGTAAGTAAGGACGTTCACGCCTCAGGGTGGACTATTAGTCTAGATCACAAGTTCACGCTATTCACCAAGTTCTGTCTTTCACAAGCCAACTATAACATATATTCAAGCAAGCTAACTCTTAAACAAGTAATAAGCAAGAACAGTTCTTATAACTCCAGCATTCAAATTCTATCTCTTGTGGACAAGCGTTCTAGTATTCCAGTCTAGCATACGATATAAGTGCAAGCAATCCTTTTTACTCTTGTTATTAGCATGGCAAGGTTCTATCTCGTTTCAGACAAGCATTCTAGTTCTCTTATTAGGCAAGCAAGCAGATTCATTTTAATGACAAGCTATGTGAGTTCTCTTATTAGCATACTGAGTCGGTTCTAGCATTTTTCTTATGAAACAATCTTATTAAGCAACAAGCATTCAAAAACTCAGATTCATTTTTAAGTCGTGCAAGAATCAGAGAATGCAGTTCTGCCCACTCACTTTGATCAATCGGTCGGGAACTCTCCGAGAAGACTTCCGTTCGAGCAAGCAAGGCGATCTCACTTTGTACGTAGCGTCGATGCGGAGCAGGGCGCTACACTTAATATCGGCTCAGGGCGAGCGAATGCTGCTTAGTATGATCAACGGGGAGCCTCTGACTTATGTAGACGGGGAGCCGTACGTAAAGTCGGCTTTCCTTTTAGGGGACATGATCGACAAACAGTCCCAGACGAAGCCTAAGAGGGAGCCCTGGGTCTTCTCAGCCGGGAATTTGGTTTTGTACCTGCCAACGATGCCGAGGGATTATCCCATCTCGGCCTTCTTCTACGCGACGCATCCTAGGAAGATGTCGTGGACGCTGACTCCTGATCTTTACGGCAAGCCGGGGAAGATTTTTCATCTGAAAGGAGCTGACCAGGGGTCGTTTGTCAGTCACCCCTCCGGCGTTGTGACGTTGTTCAGAGGACTGTGCCCGGGCAGTGTTCCAAGTGAAGATAGCTTGGTGATCCAGCCGGTCCAATTGCCGACCTTCTGTAACGACTTCGTGGGTCGAGGTGGGGTATATCCCAAGAAGAATCCTTGGTGCAATGGGTGATCGCCCCAACGAACTCCCGATGGAGATGCCTAGTTGACTGGGCCTTGAAGCACTTCCAGAGAGAGTTGGAGGGCATTTGGCTATATGCCGCTGTGAGTGCGACGGGCGTCGGGTTGCCTCCGAACCCCAATTTGTTCCTGGCGCTGATGGAGCGGTACATTCCGCTCACCGGGACCTTTGCCACTCCACTGGGGGAGTTGGGGTTGGCGCTCCACGAGATGACAGTTGTCTCGAGACTGCCGATGGGGGATACTCCATATGAAGAGTATGTTCCCACCAACCGGGAGTTGGGGGATTTGGACCCTCGGGTGGCGAAAGTATATCAGGAGATGATGTGTCAATACTTCGCGTGCACCGCCTTTTATAACGAGCCTTCTGATTTGGCTCACACCACCAAGTGGATGTCCTACCTCTTCTTCCACCGAGCCAGGGCCGCCAGGTCGGAGAAAGCCTCGGGTGGCAAGAATGAGCCCGTGAACTGTTTGGGCGTGCTTAGTGCCCAAGTTGTGGAGACTCTTATGGAGGAGGCTGAAGCTCCGGATCAGATTCTTCTCGAGGGGGTAGGAAAGTACCCGGAAGGCACCAAGGTCTGTAGTTACTTGAGGCGTTGTCGCAGGCCTTTGTCTAAGGAAGCCCAGCTGGCTGGTTTCCTCTCCATATGGTTGCGCCGAGTAGTGGTGCCAGGTACCGCGTCCGCGGATCGCATTCACCGAAACATCCTGTGGCCGGCAGTGCGCCTGGTGTTTGGGGCAAGACTGGGCTTGCTTCCTGCCATGGTGTACCGTATACAGGCTGGCTTGAGAGCCATAACTGACAGGTTGCTCGTCGACGAAGCTCGACGTGAGAGTTTTCCCAGGATGGAATTACCATACCTATACTTGATGGGATGGTTGATTCTCCACAATCCCCGGGTGATGTCTCCTGGGTCCGGTAGCAGCTCGGGGGGTATATTCTTGCTGAATTACAAGGATTCCTCCTGGAATGTGAGTACAGTTTTAGACTGCCGGCTGGTGTTGAACCTCAGCCACGGTTGGAAGCTCCTCTGTACTGCTCCCCCCGTGCATCGCAATCAATCAGGGGTGCGGCTTGAGGATTCAGGTGGAGAGAAGACTGACCTTTCCCCGGAAGCTTTTAACTGGTTGGTCTGTATTAGACCCTCCCATCTGCTGTACAGGAGCGAAGATCACTGCTTCTTCGAGCCCTACTTGCCTAGTCGGTTTGCCAGGCAGTTTGGGTACGATCAGCTGCATGTGGGCAATGTCGTTACCAGCTTTAGGTCCAGGGGCGGACTCATTGATGGAGCTAGAGGGTGGCGATATTTCCTCATGGGTTGTACGAGGGCAACCTTCATTGTGCCGGTCGTTACAACCTCCACGGAGCTTCGCATTCTCCATTCTTACGCCCAGTTTTATGTGCGCGATTAACACCTTCCATTGTGATTTCGACGTGCGTGGAAGCTTCCGGGTGCCTTCTCCCAAGCCTGGGGAAAGAGTTAACGTCCCTTCTGTTTCTTCGGACGAAGGTGAGGAGTCTGGTATTCCGGACGAGCCTCTGGTATCGGTGCCGAGGTACAAAGTGCCTCTGCCTGCGGGGGCTTTGGTAGTCTCTTCTGGGAAGCGACGGACTTCTGCTCTGAAGGAAGTTTCTCTTCACAAGAGGAGGAAGGAGACGGTTGCTCGTCCTCTCCGTATTCCTGGCATTGCGGCTCCTGGGAGTGAGCCTGCCTCTCCCTACATCGGGGATGATTCCTTGGCTGGAGGTTCCTCGCCTTCTAGAGAGGGGCCTCCTACAGTTCCGGTCGTCGATGCCGGAGAATCCTCGTTAGAGGTGGCTGTGGCGGCTACTGCTCCAGGTAGCGGAGCGAGATTGCCTGTGTGACCGAGGCAGATGGGAGAATCTTTCCCGAGGCCAGCAGCGGACATGACTTCTGCCGCGTCAGTGAGCGCGTCTGGTGAGATTCCGGCCGATGAACTTCGACCACGTCTTGGTGGAGGCCTGACAGAACTCTCGGCGATGTCGGTCGGCCCACCTCCTTCTCCAGGCATGACGATTCGCATTGCGTCATTAAGGCGTGGTTTAGCTATATCGACTGCAGATGCGTCGTATATGCCGTTGGCTCCGGGTAAATATCGTTTTTATGTCTCCTTTGAGAAAGATTGTCATCATACTGATATTGACTTTCTCGTCTTCTTCTCAGGGGATAGCGCCCACGGGGAGTATAGCGTTGAAGCGCATTCTGGTTCCGCTCGGGCTTCTGACGAGGAGGCGTTCGTCTTTGATGAGGAAGTGGCTTCGGGGGCCAGTACGCCTGGAGTAGCTTCGTCACCTCGAGAGGAGGATGAACACGTCGTCGTGACCTTGTCTCTTGTGAGTGTGGTGACGACTTTGACCGCCGTTACCGCACCTTCTTCGATTGCGCCATGTGTCGATGCGACGGCTGTGGCCACCTCGTCTGCAATCATCCCTGGAGAGGGACTTGCTGACATTGCGGGCGCTCCCGACGTTCAGTCGGATCTAGTTGCGTTGACCGAGCAACATACCAGCCTTTTCTACACCGGTTTGAGAACGATGGTGTCAATGGTGTTAGCGAAGAGTCTGGATTTTGAGCGCCTGAGGAAGACTTCTCTTGCTTCGATCGGGGTCATCAGGGATCTCGGCGATCCTGGGGTAGCTGACGCCCTGGAGGCGGTGGTTAATGGGTTAGAGCAACCTATTAACGAACATTTGCAGCTGACTCGGGGTCTCGATGCTGATGTTCAGGCTCGGTTCGACCTCATGACTGCGTGGCTTGCTACGAAGGTGGAAAGCCTAGACAACTCTATCCAGAAGTATAAGCTGGAGGTGGATAGGAGAAAAGTTATCGTGGAAGAGGCTCTTGCCGTTGAGACGCGGTGTTGCTCTGAGCATGAAGGGAATGCAGCGAGGGTCTCCAAGCTGAAGAAAAAACTCGCTCGGGCAGAGGAGTGGGCTTCTCAGTTGTAAACCCCCTGAATTTTTAAATTATTAAATCTTGGATTTTTTCCAATTTTCTGAAATTTTCTGTGAATTTTCTGTAATTAAAATCAAGGCTTTTAATTAATAAATGATTTTTAATTGGCAATAAATAATATTAAAATATCATGAAAATAATATTTTTGGGTGTAAAATGGAAAATTTGACTTAGGGTAATTTTTCTGGATTTTTCTGGGCCTCAGACCTATTTTTAAATACCTAAAAACTAATTTTCTAATTAATTAATTATTTAACTAATTATTTATCTATTATTATTAATTAATTATTTTTATTTTATTTTTTATTTTTCTGGCCCGCGGCCCGTTGGGCCGCGGCCTGGCCCGTAGCCCCAGCCCACCGTTCCTATCGGGTCGGGTCGGGTCAGCCAACCCGACCCGCCCGCAACACCCCGACCCGTTCTCCCTCAGCCCCCACGACCCGGCCGCCCGAAATCACCGCCGCCCCGGCCGGCCACGCGGCGCCCCGCTGCGCCACGACCCGCCACGCGCCCCCGCGAGCCCCGCGAGCTCCGCCACGTCGCCGCTTCATCCGGCCACCCCCCGCTCGCGTCCCCGCCTATAAAAAGCCCCCCGACCCCGGCCGTCTCCCCCATTCCCTAACCCTAGCCGCCCCTCGCCTCGCCGACGACGCTCCGTCGTCCCCCGCCGTGCCCCGACGCAGACCTCCCCTCTCCTCCGCTCCTCCTCCGGCGCCGCCGCCCGCAGCGACTCCAGCAACCGCAGCAGCAGCCGCAGCAGCCACCAGCCACCGCCGCCGCTGCCGTCGCCCCCGTGGACGCCGCGCCTCGCTCCGGCGACCAGTCCCCCGCCCTCGCCGACCGTCCAGCCGCCGTCCTCCGCCGTCCACGGCCGTTTCCCGACCAAACCCTAGCCCTAATCACTGTGCTGTGTCGGACACAGGACACAGTGTCCGACACGACTCGGACTCGATTTTGACCCTGTTTTCGGGTCCCCTTCAGGTGCGTGTAACTTTCGCCTCGTAGCTCCTTTTTCAATTCTGCAAATTGCGTTGTGAAGCCTGTATGACCCTCTCGGTGTCCGGACAAACTGTTCGGGACACCGCGTCCTGTGGTGATCGCACACCGCGATCCAAAAACAGGAAAACCAGACCCTGTTTCACCCCGGAACCGAGTACGTCCCGCCAAACGGGACGACTTGGTCGCGTGCGGTCTTCACAGATACGTGCGCAGCGTCGATACGGACGTGTGAGATTTCGCGGAAGCTGATTCGGGTGTGCGTGCACACCGGAATCAACGCGTATCCGCGGACATCGCTCCGTATCCGCCTTTTCGGCAATTCACCATAACTTCTTGTACACTCGTCAGATCGAGACGAAACTTGCGCCATCGGACTCGTAGCGATACGCTGGTCCTGTGGGTCAAGTTTGGTTCGATTCTGAGAACGTTGACGAAATCGCGTGTCGCGGGCCCCACAGGCCCCGCTCGACGGGCGATTTTGTGTTCGGCTCATCGGAATTCAAATCTGGAAGTTCCGTTGGGTTCGTATCAGCGTTCCTGACCTGTTGACACTAAGTTTGGTGAATTTGGAGACCGTTGACCTGGACACGTTTTTCGGTGCAAAGTGGGCCCAACGGCGGACCCCGTTTTGACCCGAAACTGCCGTTTTTGCCCTTGTCTCCAAATTAGACCCAAGGACAGGCGTTTTTAGCTATTTGACATCTTCTGAGAGTGATGGTGATGTTTATTTCAGCTTTTGGACTCATCTCTGGAACTTCCCCTAGAACCAATTAATCGGATCCAAACAGGCAAGTACCTGCACTTCAAGTTAATCTTTATATTGTGATAATTAATTCCCTGCTCTACTAGTACCCTTGCTGATTACACGTAGTGTTAGAATACTGTATTTTCATGTCTTGAATATTGGATTTCATGTCTTGTTTTCGTGTCGGGAGGGAGAATACTGAAAGGCATGTAGTTTACCCTGACCCGTGTCGTGAATAATAGCTGTTGGTACACGACTGTCCATCAGCCGGATCTCGATTATTCGTGAATAATAGCCGTCCATGGCGGCCGGTTTAACTTTATAGACCCCTACATGCCAACTAGGTATTCTAAAAACACAAGTTCACACACATAGTTTCTTGTCTAGTTATGGCTCTTGTTGATTGTTGTAGTTTCATTCCTGTCTCATTTATTTCCTGCTTTTCTCATATTCCTGTTTATAGCATTAACTATGAGATAATGATGTCCCTCTATGCAATTTTCTTAATATGATATTCAATACTTAATTGTCATAAATATTTAGTTTAATCTTGTTGTGCATTGTGTACTTTGCTCCTTTCCTGACTGGATCTGTTGTTTAGGCGATGATGAGGACTTTGCCCTACCTATTATGATCCCTATGGCGTAGCAGGTGACACAGTTGAGAAGCAGGTTCCCACTCAGGAGATTATCTCTGAGGAGTAGTAGCCAGTTAGCTAGTTTTCCCTTTTCAGCTCAGTAATCGGGTTTGTCCCCGATTTATCTTCTGTTCATGTATAAACTATGGATCTGTTATTACAATCTGTTTTATAAATCAGCATTCCTATTTCCTGTTAATTTCCTTGTCTATTTACTTTATTTGTGGATGAGATAGATAGTTATTGATCCCAGAAAATGACCTAGACAGCGTACTACCGCCGACTCTGCGGCGTAGGCTGGACGTGCCCACGCACTCGTGCCCGAATAACCGGGTGCGGGTCGTGACACGTTTTTGTGGTGGCCCATGCAGGTCCAAACGACTAAATTGTTCGGTTTCAACTTAGGGACCGAACAGGCCTGCAATAAGATTGAGGATTTTAGGAAAAGCTCATCCACTTGATTGAATCGTTCTTGATATTCATATCGGTTCCGAACCATTTTATTGACTTGCATCCTGCTTTGATTTCTGTGCGCCTCTTATTGGTTATTTTGAATGCAGAAAATGGACCCACCAGCCAGCAACGAGGCTCGCGCAGAAACACCACAAGCCGTCGTGGTTAACCAAGAAGACAATGTAATGCCAGTCGTCCAATCATCACAAGGCAGTCAAGCAAGTCAGCCTACTCCACCGATGCCTTCCTTCCCACTGGGACCGCCTATGGACGAACAACAGATGTTCCGCATGTTCTACGTAATGATGCAAGCATATCAGAAGGTTCAACAAGAAGCACAGCAAAACCAAGCGGAGAACTTCGTCGACAAAATTAGCTCGGAGTCACGGAAGCCAAGCAGTTCAAATGCAATTACCTTCGACGAGGACGTTCTTACTGCAGCGCGACCTGTGGAGTGTACCACAAGGACCGAGTCCAGCCGGAAGCGGCCGTATGCGTCAGCACAAGACCAAGCACAACAGAAAAGAGCTGCAAAACGACCACAGATGAATCCAACCCAAGGGCAGAACAAACGAGTTCCCATTTGTGGTTTTTGTCGGAAACAAGGTCACATTTGGAAGGATTGCAGAATGAGGCTTGGTGTCTGTCTATATTGTGGATCAGCAGAACATCGGGTGAAGGACTGTGCCGCTACTCCAAGAACACGGACAAGCTTACGCGATGACCGTGGAGAACGTGCAGACTCTTAGAGTCACTAATGCGCGTAAGTGATTTCTTTTAGCTGCCCTTTCTAGTATTGTTTAGCCCGCGCCTATTGGTTCGTGACCTCAGCCCCAACCTAGTAATTTTGAACTTGCTAATAACCTGGTATGCTTTTATATTTAATAACTGTAGAGATTGTAGAGTTTTCTGTTATTTTGCTTGTTATGTGAATTTAAATTTTGTACCTCCTTTCATCATCATCTAGCGCACTTAATTTTGATGTACTTTGTTTATGCTGCTATTCTATAGCCTAGTTTTGCAAGCTTACTCTTTATCAGGCTTGTTCATGACACGTGTATTATTGGACGCGTACACTAATACAAGTGTCTGTTCAGAATCAGTGTATTACGGTCTGATCAACCTTGGTGCATTTTGATTCGCACTTCGCACGACTACTTTACGTGGATTGAGATACGTAGTGATTAGTAGACAAACATACTTGACCTAGACATGCTGAGCATATCGTATCAGTTACATAACTAAACTAATACGAGCATGCGAATAAATGACTACCAGAATAGAACCTCAATCCATAACCGCCTGACAAATCCTACTAGAATTCTTTAAATGCCTTGATCCCCATACTTCCGTTCTATCACCCCACCCTTGAACTCTTTATTATTGATCTTCGCCTTCCCTTATTTCGGAAAGACGAAATCTCGTGCTGGTATAAGTTTGATACATAGATAGTGCTAGATATGCCACCTAGGCCGATCACATACTTGAGGACTAACATTTCGTAATTGAGGACATATCATCTGATCGGCGTTGAAATTTCGAGGATTGAATGACATGAGTAACCATATTAAGGAATATTTTCTTAAGGTATATAGCCTTTTGTGATAGATGGGTAAACTATAAGTTGGGTAGCAATGCATTTGTCAACTCGAGAGGAATGTCTTTTGGATTGTGACCGAGTAAGGTTAGATTGGAAGAAGCAAGCCATTCAATTTTGAAAATTTAGAGGAGTGACTAAGATGATTAATGAATTGATATCAATAGTTATATCTCAAGTACATGATTTAAATCTTGAAATAATGAAAGTAAAATCGTCAATTTGAATTTAGAGGATATAATTTAGACTTGAATATGGCGAACTACATTCAAATTATTTTAAATTTGATGATTTGATTAAGAATTATAAAATTTGATGGTTGGGACTACCTAGTTAGAATATTGAGGATGTGAATGTAATTTAAAAAGTTGGAACATACAAAGGGGAACATTAGACTCGAATCACTTCTAGAGGAATTTGTGATAATAGGAGGCAAAGTCATGCACAAATCTTAAAAATATTATATGGACTTAATCTAAAACCTGCCTGTGGGTAATTTGAGGAAGTAAGAAGTAATAACCATAAGTTGAATTTCTGATTGGAACAGTAGTCACCTTAATCATGAAGTGATTACAGTGGACATGATTAGGATTTAAATCATCGCAAGGAGATTGCGATTGTTGTACGTGAAGGATTTATAGATTATGGCTTAATTTTAAATTTCGAGGACGAAATTTTTGTAAGTTGGGTAGGTTGTAAACCCCCTGAATTTTTAAATTATTAAATCTTGGATTTTTTCCAATTTTCTGAAATTTTCTGTGAATTTTCTGTAATTAAAATCAAGGCTTTTAATTAATAAATGATTTTTAATTGGCAATAAATAATATTAAAATATCATGAAAATAATATTTTTGGGTGTAAAATGGAAAATTTGACTTAGGGTAATTTTTCTGGATTTTTCTGGGCCTCAGACCTATTTTTAAATACCTAAAAACTAATTTTCTAATTAATTAATTATTTAACTAATTATTTATCTATTATTATTAATTAATTATTTTTATTTTATTTTTTATTTTTCTGGCCCGCGGCCCGTTGGGCCGCGGCCTGGCCCGTAGCCCCAGCCCACCGTTCCTATCGGGTCGGGTCGGGTCAGCCAACCCGACCCGCCCGCAACACCCCGACCCGTTCTCCCTCAGCCCCCACGACCCGGCCGCCCGAAATCACCGCCGCCCCGGCCGGCCACGCGGCGCCCCGCTGCGCCACGACCCGCCACGCGCCCCCGCGAGCCCCGCGAGCTCCGCCACGTCGCCGCTTCATCCGGCCACCCCCCGCTCGCGTCCCCGCCTATAAAAAGCCCCCCGACCCCGGCCGTCTCCCCCATTCCCTAACCCTAGCCGCCCCTCGCCTCGCCGACGACGCTCCGTCGTCCCCCGCCGTGCCCCGACGCAGACCTCCCCTCTCCTCCGCTCCTCCTCCGGCGCCGCCGCCCGCAGCGACTCCAGCAACCGCAGCAGCAGCCGCAGCAGCCACCAGCCACCGCCGCCGCTGCCGTCGCCCCCGTGGACGCCGCGCCTCGCTCCGGCGACCAGTCCCCCGCCCTCGCCGACCGTCCAGCCGCCGTCCTCCGCCGTCCACGGCCGTTTCCCGACCAAACCCTAGCCCTAATCACTGTGCTGTGTCGGACACAGGACACAGTGTCCGACACGACTCGGACTCGATTTTGACCCTGTTTTCGGGTCCCCTTCAGGTGCGTGTAACTTTCGCCTCGTAGCTCCTTTTTCAATTCTGCAAATTGCGTTGTGAAGCCTGTATGACCCTCTCGGTGTCCGGACAAACTGTTCGGGACACCGCGTCCTGTGGTGATCGCACACCGCGATCCAAAAACAGGAAAACCAGACCCTGTTTCACCCCGGAACCGAGTACGTCCCGCCAAACGGGACGACTTGGTCGCGTGCGGTCTTCACAGATACGTGCGCAGCGTCGATACGGACGTGTGAGATTTCGCGGAAGCTGATTCGGATGTGCGTGCACACCGGAATCAACACGTATCCGCGGACATCGCTCCGTATCCGCATTTTCGGCAATTCACCATAACTTCTTGTACACTCGTCAGATCGAGACGAAACTTGCGCCATCGGACTCGTAGCGATACGCTGGTCCTGTGGGTCAAGTTTGGTTCGATTCTGAGAACGTTGACGAAATCGCGTGTCGCGGGCCCCACAGGCCCCGCTCGACGGGCGATTTTGTGTTCGGCTCATCGGAATTCAAATCTGGAAGTTCCGTTGGGTTCGTATCAGCGTTCCTGACCTGTTGACACTAAGTTTGGTGAATTTGGAGACCGTTGACCTGGACACGTTTTTCGGTGCAAAGTGGGCCCAACGGCGGACCCCGTTTTGACCCGAAACTGCCGTTTTTGCCCTTGTCTCCAAATTAGACCCAAGGACAGGCGTTTTTAGCTATTTGATATCTTCTGAGAGTGATGGTGATGTTTATTTCAGCTTTTGGACTCATCTCTGGAACTTCCCCTAGAACCAATTAATCGGATCCAAACAGGCAAGTACCTGCACTTCAAGTTAATCTTTATATTGTGATAATTAATTCCCTGCTCTACTAGTACCCTTGCTGATTACACGTAGTGTTAGAATACTGTATTTTCATGTCTTGAATATTGGATTTCATGTCTTGTTTTCGTGTCGGGAGGGAGAATACTGAAAGGCATGTAGTTTACCCTGACCCGTGTCGTGAATAATAGCTGTTGGTACACGACTGTCCATCAGCTGGATCTCGATTATTCGTGAATAATAGCCGTCCATGGCGGCCGGTTTAACTTTATAGACCCCTACATGCCAACTAGGTATTCTAAAAACACAAGTTCACACACATAGTTTCTTGTCTAGTTATGGCTCTTGTTGATTGTTGTAGTTTCATTCCTGTCTCATTTATTTCCTGCTTTTCTCATATTCCTGTTTATAGCATTAACTATGAGATAATGATGTCCCTCTATGCAATTTTCTCAATATGATATTTAATACTTAATTGTCATAAATATTTAGTTTAATCGTGTTGTGCATTGTGTACTTTGCTCCTTTCCTGACTGGATCTGTTGTTTAGGCGATGATGAGGACTTTGCCCTACCTATTATGATCCCTATGGCGTAGCAGGTGACACAGTTGAGAAGCAGGTTCCCACTCAGGAGATTATCTCTGAGGAGTAGTAGCCAGTTAGCTAGTTTTCCCTTTTCAGCTCAGTAATCGGGTTTGTCCCCGATTTATCTTCTGTTCATGTATAAACTATGGATCTGTTATTACAATCTGTTTTATAAATCAGCATTCCTATTTCCTGTTAATTTCCTTGTCTATTTACTTTATTTGTGGATGAGATAGATAGTTATTGATCCCAGAAAATGACCTAGACAGCGTACTACCGCCGACTCTGCGGCGTAGGCTGGACGTGCCCACGCACTCGTGCCCGAATAACCGGGTGCGGGTCGTGACATCAGTCGCTGGCAGGTCTAGACGTAGCGTCTGGTCGACTGAGCATAGCGCGACGGGAGCTGGACCGTGCAGAAGCTGCTCGCGCGGGCTGTCTTCGGGCAAAGGCTGATCTGACCCTCACGAACACTCCCGAGGCACGGCTGGAGCAGGCTCGTGCCGACGCCTTGGTTCTTAGGAATGAGGGGATAGCTGCGCTGGAGCGACAGATTCACAATCTGACTCACCCGCCATCATGATGTATCCTTTCCCTTTTTTGCTTGTCCAGATGTAATTCTGCCTCACTCTCGAGAATAAATAAAGGCGACTCTTTTCTGACTTTTGTGGACCCATCATTTTGGAATTAAATGACCGGTTTTGGTGAGAGTGTTATCAGAGGTAGCATGGACATGATAGACTCCCGATAAACTTCTTAGCAGGACACATCTATTCAAAGGTCATACGGACATGATAGAGCGTAACCCTACTAATTGCGTTTTGGAAGTAGTTTTGTCAGAATCGAGAGCCTTGCTATATCCCACCCGAGCAGGGGAGATTAAGCATAGTACCTTTTCAGAAATTTGTCGTTGATAGAAGCCATTAATAGGTCTCCATTAGGCTGGGCTATCCTGTAGGCGCCGTTCGAGAACGTCGTCTCGATCACATAAGGGCCTTCCCACTTGGGCTGGAATTTGCCTTTACTTCTGTGGGTAAGAATCATCGGTCTTCTTACGGCTAGAACTAGCTCGCCGACTTTGAACACTCTTTCCTTCACTTTATGATTAAAAGTTTTGGAAATGCGTGCTTGGTAAAGCGCGATGCGTTGTTGAGCTTGTAGGCGTTTCTCGTCTAATCCTTCAAGCTCTTGGAGCCTTAATAGGTCATTCTTTTCTCGAGTTAACTCACTAGTCACTGCTATCTTGAGCGACGGGATCTGGATTTCGATGGGAAGAACTGCCTCGCTCCCGTAGACTAGTGAAAAGGGGGTACAACCTGTAGGTGTCCGTACAGTTGTGCGGTATGCCCAGAGACATTCGCCCAGCTTCTCGTTCCAGTCTCTTTTGTTTGAAGAGATGAACTTCTTCAGGAGTTTGATAATGGTTTTGTTGAAAGCTTCCGCCAAACCATTAGCAGCTGGATAATATGCCGTAGAGGCAATATTATGTATTCGACTTTTATCGCAAAATCGATGAAACGCTTGGCTGATGAACTGAGGCTCATTGTCATGGATTATCCTTCGAGGAATCCCAAAGCGATAAATGACGTGGTGCTTGATGAAGCTGATCACGTCAGACGCTTTTACCTCAGCCAGAGGGATTGCCTCTGCCCATTTGGAGAAGTAATCCGTGATGGCCAGTATGAACCGGTGGCCTCTGGAGGAAGACGGGTGAATGGGACGGACGATATCCATACCCCATGCTTCGAAGGGCCAGGATGCGACCGTAGGATGTAGATATTCAGACGGTTGGTGTATGAAGTCTGCATGAACCTGACAGGCTCTGCATTGTCTTGCATAGCTGATCGCGTCTGTGATCATAGTGGGCCAGTAGTAGCCCATTCTCCTGATACGATCCTGTAGCTTAGGACCGGGCTGATGCGCTCCGCATACGTCGTCGTGAGCTTCTCGGATAATCTGCTGTGCTTCGTCGTCTGAGAGACATTTTAATAGCAGTCCGTCGTAGGTTCGACGATATAGGCAGTGTGAAGATGCATCGAAATAGAAGCGTAATGACCGTCTCTTGACGGATATTGCTTCTTTGGGGTCCTCTGGCAAGATTTCGTATGCGACAAAATCTATGAAGGGACTTCTCCAGTCTCTTCCGGGGGGATCTGTGTTCACAGCGTGGCTGCGTTCTATGTGAAGGTTGTTCTTCACGCAGAATAAATCTCTGTTAAGAAGGATCACCGAATCTTGCCTTCTTATAGGGGTAGCTAAGTCCGCAGCTAGACTGGCCAGGGCATCAGCTTCCAGATTCTGAGATCGAGGTACATGCTCTAGGAAGAACCCTTTGAACGTCATGGCTATCTCGATTGTCGCTCGGTGATAGGGGATGAGGTCTGGATTCCGGACTTCGTATATCCCTCTGACTTGATTGACGATAAGCAGAGAATCACCGAAAGCTTCCAGGGATTCGACCCCCAGCTCTTCAGCGACTTGGAGCCCGATCAACAGGGCGTTGTATTCCTCCACATTGTTGGAGCAAGGTTCATTAAGAGAGTATGTCCGGTAGATGACGAGTTTATCAGGAGTGACCAAGACGATTCCTACCCCTGAAACCATATTTCCCTGGGGGCCAGTCCTGGAGGCGCCGTCAAAGAACAGTTGCCATGTGTTACTTTCCATTGCTGATTTACATTCTGTAACTTCGTCGGGAATATCTTCGTATAACTTGGAGGCCTCCGGGATCGGATGAGCAGCCAGAAAGTCGGCCAGCGCTTGGCCTTTGATGGACTTCTGCGGGATGTACACCATGTCATATGGTGTTAACAGCATCGCCCAGGTTGCGAGTCGAGAATTAAGAATACTCGGCTTGCTCATCAGTACTCGAAGAGGGTTAATCCTGGAGATGATATGAATAGTCTGGCCGGTGACGTAGTGCCGCGTCTTTTGGATAGCGAACATCAGAGCTAGACATTCTTTCTCCACTGGGTTGTACCGGTGTTCGGCTCCGACCATAATCCTGCTGAGGTAGTAGATAGCCTGCTCATGCCCCTCGTCGTTCTTCTGCGCTAGAAGAGCTCCTAGCGAATGATCCATTGCTCGGACGTACAGCAAGAACAGTTTCCCCATGATGGGAGGCACCAGAACTGGCGGACTGGTGAGGTAGCGTTTGATCTCCCCAATGCTTGCTGACAGGTTTTGTCCCATACGAAGGATACACCTTTCTTCATGAGGTACGAAAAAGGCTGGCATCTTCCTGAGAGGTTGGATATGAATCTCCGGATATAAGCCAAACGGCCTTGAAATCCCCGGAGTTCCCTCAGATTGCGGGGCGATCGCATTTCTACGATGGCCTGGACTTTGTCAGGGTCCACCTGGATGCCTTTGGCGGTGATAACAAATCCTAGGAATTTGCCACTAGATACGCCCAGGAAGGACTTCGTAGGGTTCATCTTGAGTTGATGTCGGCGCATTAACTCGAATACCGTCCTTATGTCCTGAATGTGATCATCTTTGAGGCGGCTCTTGACGGCTATGTTGTCTACGTAACACTCTACTGTTTTGCGTAAATGTTCATGGAATATGCCGCTCATAGCCCGTTGGTACGTAGCCCCGGCATTTTTCAATCCGAAGGGCATGACCGTATAGCAATACACTTCCAACGGGGTGCGGTAGGCAGTGTGCTTCTCGTCTTCGGGATGCATCTTGATCTGATTGTATCCTGAGAACCCGTCCATGAAAGACATGCGTTCAAATCCGCAGGTGTTGTCGATCATGATGTCCGTGATGGGAAGAAGAAATTCATCCTTGGGGCAGGCCGTATTCAGATCTCGGTAATCGATGCAGATGCGTACCTACCCATTTTTCTTCATGACTGGGACAACGTTGGCGACCCAGTCGGGATATTGTTCTTCCCGGATGAACCCACAGGCTATCAGCTTTTTGACTTCAGCCTCAATGGCGTCCATCATGTCCGGTCGGAACCGACGTTGGTGCTGCTTCACAGGCTTTGAGTCAGCCAATATGTTGAGTTTGTGAGTCGCCACCTTCGGGTCTAGGCCCGGCATGTCTCCATAATCCCATGCAAAGACGTCGACGTATTCCTTTATCAGCTGTATGATTTCTTCCCTTTCGGCTGGTGGAAGATTGTCACTGATAAATATCGGCTTTGGCGAAAGCTCACCCCCAACATCGATTTGGATAACTTCATCTTTGGTTGGAGGTTCCCTCTGTTCGAAGCAGAATTCCCAATGTGTATCCATTTGTTGAGCCCAAGAGTCATTCTCAAACGGTACAGAATCTCGTTCCTCTGCTTCTGAGGGATCTGTCATCACCATATTTGCTGATAGTGCTTGTTCGGGAGCACTAGGTGAGTCGGGGGGTGACGAGCCGTCCCAGGAGGAGAAAAAGATGTCCTTATCCGACGTGGAAGCCGTAAGGAAGGTGGCATACCCTAACCCGAAACGAGTTTGTTGGTAGCGGGGGTCGCCGCGTGGCGGCGTTCTTCTGCCTCTTCCGTAGTTGAGGCCCGGCTTTCGCTTCAAGTCGTAGCCCATGTTTTGCATGATCTTCAGCGCTTGAGGGCTGTATCGGTGAACCTGCATCTTCCCAGTATCGTCATCGAAAGGATCTTCCTGGATGGCCGGTTGATTGCGCATGCGGTCGAATACTATTGGACGCTGACTGCTACAGGTAGGCGGGACTATGAAGATAGAATCTTCATGCGGTCCATACGTTGTGATGACGTTGGATGATGACGCTGCTTCCCAGATATGCGGATGGTAGGAGTCCATAGCTTCCAAGAACTTTTGTGCTATGGGTTCTACCTCGTCACGGGGAGTGGGTTCCTGATTTGGAATCTGAGTACTAATGTACTAGAAAAGAGGATGTTTATTGCCATCTGGAACTCCGTTCCTGGTCGTGTTTACATCGGTCGGCTGCTCGTCGCGCCGAAGGTTGATGACCAAAGGTGGAGCCTTCTGGTTCAGAGTAACCACTGGAGGATTGCTTCTTTTCCCCGAGCTGGATCTGTTCAGGTGAATAGCCATGGCCTCTATGGCTTTTGTACGAGTGGTTCGTCCTTTCATTCTGATCGACAGCGGTAGTGCGGCAGAGGGTTTTCCTGGCTCCCGGTGGGATTCCTTCTCTGTCTTGCCCGCCACTTCTTCCGTGTGGTCCTGCGAGTACAACACGGCGTCGGAATAGTAGGACTCTACTCCTTTAAACGGGTTTAGGTCAACCACCTCCGTTTGTACCATTCCTTGGGGGTCTACATATTTAAGACATTGATATAGAGTTGAAGGAACGATATTGTGATCGTGGATCCACGGTCTTCCCAGCAAGATGTTGCAGGATACCTCTGAATCGATCACGTAACATGTGGCCACCGATCTGAGGTTGCCAATCTGGATCCTCAGGCGAATCTTCCCCAACGGCTTACTTCTTTCGGCGTTGAATCCCACGATTGTAGTGGAGGTATAAGCCAGTTCGCTGGTAGGAATTCTCAAAGGTCTGAGCAGACTGTGCGGGATGATGCTGATCGATGATCCCGGATCTATGTGAATCCGATCAACCTCCATGGAACCGATGTACCCGGTGTAATAGAGGGGCCTGTCATGCCTGTTATGTTTTAACAGCATGTCGTCTTGGGTGAAGGTGATATTTGGGACCACCTCCATCACACTGTGGCATTGAGGGCACGCCACTGGTTCTTCGTCGGGAGATTTGAGCTGGGTCAAGCATGCCTCCGCCTGCATCAGTGCTTCACTCAGGGCTAGACGAGTGTCTTGGGAGAGCCTGAGTAGCTCGAAGATGGAGGGCCTGGCCGGTGTATTAGCCAGTTGGGCTAGGATGTCGAAGTTATACGGCTTCTCAAAACCTTTGTTCAGAATATTTTTTACAGGTTTATCGAAGCGCACTTCTTTTTGTTTTTCTTTGTCCGCCGACGTCGGTTTTGAAGGGTTGGCTTCCGGTATGACGGGGCTTGGCCCTGCAGGTTTGGCAGTTGAAACGTCTGCCGGTATATCCTCCTGACTCGCTCCGTAGTCGTTGAAGTAGGCTCTCCCTGATCGGGTTGCAGCAAGTATCTCGTCTTCATCTGATGGCGAAGAATTCGTGACCATATGGCATGGTTTGCACTTTGAGCTCCTCCTGGACGTAGCTTTAGTCTCTTCCTCGAGCTCTGACACCAAATCTGGATGAACCCACATAATCTCGCCCTGACGGGTGGTCAGGGGTACCAGGTTATGATTTTGATCCCTAGCCGGAGGGAGATTGACGATGTCCATTGTGGCTCGAGAAATGGGCGTGATACCGTCCATGACTTCTTGGGGAGGCAGATCGCCGAACCGCAGAGAGATTATGTTGGCTGTGACCGTTTTCTCGGTGTTGTGCAGGGTGATGGCCTTAGCATCGATCAACCCCTGGATCTTCCTCTTCAGTACGTAACACACCTTTGTTGGGTGGTGTACGTATCTGTAGAAGATGCAGTATTTGGGGTCGTCGGTACTGCCGACCTCTTGGGGTCGCCTTAGCTCCGGCAGGGTGATCTTGCCACTTTTGACGAGACACTCAAATATACTAGGGATATCATCGTCGTCGAAAGAGTAGACCTCGACGGGCCTGGAAGTCCCGGGCTTTGTCTGCGTGGCCGCCGCCGTCTTTTGTCTGGACGTATTGACCGTCAGAGCTTCTTTTCCCTTGGAGCTGCGAGGATGGTCGCCGCTGGGAGATGGCCTTTTGCCTCTATCGGAAGCGGAGATCATTATGCCATTGTCGCGCGCCTTGCGACTGTTGTCCTCGGCGGCCACTGCCGAGACGATGAACGAGGGCCACTCATGGAACTGATATGGTCCTGTGAACACCGAGACTATAGGAAGGAGGTTCTTCCTGCAAATGTCTACTAACGCCGAGTCTGGAACTCCTGGAGGCATTTGTAAGGTGGCCTGACGAAAACGTTCGACGAAGGTGCGAACGTCTTCCTTTTCCCTTTGCTTGACTTCAATGAGGGAAGACATAGACATGTCCATTCCACCCTCGTAGAATCGTGTAAAGAATAGCGCTTTGAAGTCCTCGAAGGAAGTAATGCAGTTGTCCGCCAAGCTACGGTACCACTGATAGGCTACTCCTGAGAGGCAGCCCTTGAACACCCGAGTGAGGAGGGCGTCGTTCCCTTGTAGCAACATCGTCATCATACTGAAATAGTTCATGTATTGACTTGGTGATGTTTTTCCTTCGAACAGAGCCATAGTCTGAGGTTTGTACTTCGGAGGAAAAGGGACTTCTTCCCAGATAGCCGGGTAAGGCTGGTTGATTCCCAGTTTCTTGAGCTGATCTTTGTGCTTCAAGGCGTCAAACTGGGCTTTCAACTCCCGCACTGCCTGCATCGGATTCTCAGTTGGAAGCGGAGGGACTGCTGACTCTTGATCTAGAGCAGGTTCTTGGCTTGGGTCGGATGGTGGTAAGTCCACCCCCACACGTATCTGAGTTGGCGGGACCGACGCTTGAGCCATGGCAGTCGCGTGCTGAGTTAGCATCATCTGGTGCATATTCTCCATTATGGATTGCATTTGATTCAGAGATGTCTCTATCACAGTGATGCGTTGTTCCGCGTTTCCTGAAGCCTCCTCGCGTTCGTCTTCAATGGCGTAAGCTCCCACTTCCCTGGGCGTCATCGAAGGATTACTATAGGTCACCGCAGAAGTCGACTCTACACTCTCAGCATCTATTCTGGGAGATTGGCGACCCCCAGCGTCGGAATCAAACGAGTACGGAGCTGGTTGCTGTGACCTTGCCCGGGTGTTTTGGAACACCCCAGCTTCAGTGCTCCAGAGGAGGTCTTCGAATCTTCTTCGGCTCGGAGGCCTAGAGGGATGACGTCTTGAGCTCGACCTTCTTCTGGGTATGCGTGAAGCCATGTTCACGGACACATATGTGTGCTCTTCTTCCGAAAAAGACTGAGAGTAGCTCAATCGGTCGAAGACTGACCGTTTTGCTTTAGAACAGCAGCAGTCAATCACAATCTTATGACTATTACAATATTGCTCTCTAAGGGGCGTAATAGACATGTTGGAAGATCCCCTCTCCTTATGCTTCTGGACTAGGCATTCGCGTAGGTCAGGAGTAGCAACCGGAGCTTGCTTTACGCCGTGGGACTTCGCCTGGCGTAATTTGGAGATTCGCTCAGACTGGCGTAAAGCTGAAGAGGTCCTCAGTCGGCCATCGACTTCTCGCGTAATCCGGAGGGAAGGCAGATTGTTCTCTTGCTGGCGTAAAGGCCGAGAGGTTGAATATTCACTTGCTTGCTTCCCCTCGCGGAGATCACCGCGCTCATCTGTTTTACCGTATAAGTCAGATGTTGTTTCGTGCGTGGAGCGTGATCTGTTCTTTCGATTTGGCGTTGAGGCACCATCGGAAGTTTTGTCTGTACCGCGCGTAGCGGGAGACTGATTCCTACGCGTAGAGCGCAGTGGATACTTCTGGGTTAGCGCAGAGGCCTTGCCCGAAGTTTTGTCTGTACCGCGCGTAGCGGGAGACTGGTTCCTACGCGTAAAGCACAGTGGATACTTCTGGGTTAGCGCAGAGGCCTTGCCCGAAGTTTTGTCTGTACCACGCGTAGCGGGAGACTAGTTCCTACGCGTAAAGCGCAGTGGATACTTCTGATTTAGCGCAGAGGCCTTGCCCGAAGTTTTGTCTGTACCGCGCGTAGCGGGAGACTGAATTTTACGTGCAGGGCACGGAGGGAGCGATGCTACCACCTCATTGGTCGGAGAGATCGGAGAGATCGGAGAGTCCACAGGAATGGTTGAGGATGTCATGGGCATCCACACTTTGCGCAGCTTCCTGTTGTCTTGGACGGAGAGAGAGTGAGAGCTACCCCCAGTTCGAAGCATGTCTTCGTAAGCAGACTGGTCAAAATGAACGACCAGCGTCTTCTTCACGGTTCCTATAGATACCGTATCGCGTTGAGCAATTACTTCCTCGTCAGAAGAGAAAGACGTCCCCAGCAGAGTCGTCATCTTGTTTGTGGTATTAAACGAAAGAATGAAAGTGTATTTCAATGACGGGGTTTATGCGAAACCCGCGCCCTTTGGTTTACAAACAAACTTGTACAATGTAATCCTATACGAGGATGTGGGAGTATAATTTATTTAATCTGGGTATAAATTGCTATAGGTGTCTGATCTGCGGTCGATCACTTTAGCCCTTGGACCACGCGATGTTGAAGAAGTGCCGTGGAAGACAGGTAGCAGCTTCGAAGGTTGTAGGAGAGGGTGGATGCACGATGCCGAAGTCGTCGATCCCCGCTCTTGCCTGAGCTCCGGGCTTTCTCTCTCTCTCTCTCTCTCTCTCTCTCTCTCCTCCTCGTTCGATCTTCTCCGATTATCGACCTTGGATCTGATATTGGTACTCTTGACCGAATTTTCGACCTGGGATCTGATATCGGTTTCTTGACCAATTTTTCGACCTTGTTCCCCATTGACAGGGGCCTCTATTTATAGAGTCTTTGGTGATAGTGACCACTCCGTTGGTGTAGCAACCAAGGAGTGGAAAGTACATCACCCTTTTACACAACGATTAAAGTAACCAATGCCTACGTATAGATGATCTTTTGACTGAGCGGGTGACGTGGGTCCAACTAAGGGGACACAACACGTACGGTTGCTACTAAGATCACGGCGTAAAAGCCACGCGGGTAGGTATCCATTGTGTAGAAGAGGTTGGCGTAGAAGCCAAATGTCCGTCACCATGGCATAGAAGCCAAGTAGGCATAGAAGCCGAACAGGCATAGAAGTCGAGCAGGCATAGAAACCGAACAGGCATAGGAGCCGAGTAGGCATGGAAGCCGAACAGGCACAGAAGCCGAACAGGCATAGAAGCCGAGTAGGCGTGGAAGCCGAGTAGTCGTAGAGACTGAGTGGGCATGGAAGCCGCATGAGCACAGATCCTGAATGGGCGTAGAAGCCGCTGTATATCGTGCCAGAATGGGCGTAGAAGCCGCTTGAGCACAGATCCTGAATGGACGTAGAAGCCGCTGCATATCGTGCCAGAATGGGCGTAGAAGCCGCTTGAGCACAGATCCTGAATGGGCGTAGAAGCTGCTGTATACCGTGCTGATGTGGATGCCTTAGCCGGAATTACGGCTTTTGAAGATATAACCAAATCTCTTGCAGAGATTTGCCATCACCTTATGCATTAAATGCGGAGGCGTGTTTTGAAGGTCTGCAGGCCTTCTGTGCACCCGTCGCAGAGACGTGGCTTGAGAGAAACTATCACCGCTCTGTGTAATTAGACGTGGAGACGTGTCTCGAACCCCGTACGAAGTGCAGCTTTTGACGTGGCAGACGGTTTGTCTGCTGCGGAGCGTAAAACAGTTCATGTTTGCCTGTGTAAAACAGGGCGGCGTATTCCCTTGTACGCAAAAGAGCGGTTTATGCTGAGGGGACTCCAGTAAATGACGGTTTGGTGATGTTTTACCAAATCCTCTGCATTAAATATTGAGATCCGCCATCATACCGTGGGACGCGTCCCGAGAGGTCTGCCATCGTTTCCAGCCGTCGTCTAGGTAGCCGTGTATCACCTTTTGTCAGGAATTAGAGGTCAGATTCACTGCGTGACTTGACAGGTTCATTTCGGGAAAGATGAAGCGTTCCTCGTACGCTATCACGCTGCTTTGAGAGTGGTTGAGTTTTACGCCATGGAGGCGATGAAGAACTCTATTTCACGCTGGAGCGGCCTGGACGTACTGCACTTATGCGGATGGTCCTTTGAGCTTTTATTCTTCACGCTGTATTTTAGCGGAGAAAACTCTGTCGTACGCCTGATGGATCTGGAGGCCTCTGCTTACGCTGCTCTGTATTAAGAGGCTGTGTAGCTCTTCCCAGCGTATTTTTCATGCTTCTACATATGACAACTCCAATATATGGATACCATAATACATACGTACGTTGTAATATGAATATTAACTCACATGTGGTATATATATAGTCACAAGTCACAGAAATACTAATTTCATCCATACAACAAGTCACAGAAAGGAAATAACTAAACTAGAATCATGAGTCTGAATAATCCAAAAGTAATAGTCGGGTGGAGACAAATCCACTACCAATGACTATATCAATACTAAAATGAGAGAGGAGGGTAAATCTCCAATATAATAATAAGATGATGATATAAAGGTATCAGCGAAGCGATCCATCGCTAGAGATAATCCAAAATGCTCAGAAGGTAAGACCTCCTCGGAAGAGATAAGTAGTAAGTCCTGATCTGTGCTCCTGCGAATAGTCAAGATCGTCTACACCTGGAAAAGGACCAGGTCCTTAGAGGAACGTAACAAGATACATAGAAGCATGCCAATTTGAATACAGTAAACATGCATAATAGGTAGAAAATATGTAAGTACGCTGTACAAGATAATCTATATGAAATGCATAATGAGGACAACTTTTCGACGTATGGACATGGGTAGGCTACTCGATCTAAATCTCACAACTCACACACACGTCAGGGGACATCAAAATTTGACATACCTCGGGGGTAGCGACCAGCGCGACACACTACCATAGTGCGTGCTACATATTACGGTTTACCATAGTGGTTATAGCCCATACGCCTACTGATTGTCCTTCCCTCCCATGATACAATATGTCAAGTGTGTGTCAATATATATATAGCATATAATTATGACTGAAAGAAAAACACACATGCAATGAACATATAAAAATATAATATGCATGCAAAGTACTGTAAGCAATTTGGCAAGGTATCTTGCCTGGCAAGGGAGCTGCAAAGTATAACGTCCAGGAGTCAAGCACACAGGATCAGAAACTACGGCCTCAGAATAAACGTCTCCAGATGCTGAAATAAACATCATCAACGTTCCCAGAATAAGCGAGATAGCTAGAAAATACTACCCTTTCGTCCAATTTGGACACAGGGGCAAAACGATAATTTCGGATCAAAGCGGGGTTCACTTGTGGCCCACTTTGCACCAAAAAGTGTACCAGGGGTAAAGGTCTCTAAATGGGATAAATTATAGCTCAAACCAATTCTAAACGTCAATACGAACTCAAAGGTACGTCCAATTTTGGATTTCGATGAGCCGAACACAAATTCACCGAAAAAGTCAACCGTAGGGCCCGCAAATAGGCGGCTTGGTCAACTGTCTCAAAATTATGTGAAACTTGAGTCACATGACCAGCGTGATGCCATGAATCCAATGGCGCAAGTTTCGTCGCATTCTGACGAGCGTACACTAAATGGTGGATATTTTGTAAAAGTCGCGATACGGGAACTTTTTGCGGATACGGGTTGATTCCGACGCGCACACGCATCCAAATCAATTACCGCGAAAGCCCACACGTCTGGACACCATACGCGCCTTTCGGTGCAACTGGTACGCGATGAGGCGGTCCCGTTTGGCGGGGCGCGCTCCGTATCACAAATTTTATCATTTTAAAAATAAGTTTTTCTAGATTTTCAACCTAATTTAATTATGCATATAACACCAAAAAATAATATAATTGACATAAAATAATCTCGATTATATGTTCTTCACATAGCAAAAAGAAAATCTAAGTTTGGATCTCTTCGGTGGGAGATACGAGTCCTTAAACATGGGTCATTGCAGCAGTTTTTTCTGAAATTAAAATTATGGTTTTTCTCCAACTTGGTATCGGTTTTCTCCTAGGGTTACGTCCTGATCGGAGAAAACTAATACACAGTATTGGAAGAGGGATAGGTCGTGAACATACCTGTGAAGACGAGGTCGAAAATGGTCGAGCGATGGAGCGGAAATCAACGAGTGAACAGGGCTTCGCTGTTGTCAAATTTTTGTGCGACGTGCGCGGGATCTCGTGCGGCGAGCGGCAACGGGCGGCTGCTCCGGCGGCGGCGGCGGTAAGGTGGTCGGCTCAGGGTTAGTGTTAGGGTTTTGGGAGAGTATATATATATATATATATATATATATATATATATATATATATATATATATATATATATATATATATATATATATATATATATAGAATGAGAGAGGGGGAGGTTTGATATTTGGTTGTTGCTGCGGCTGTTAGTTTAGGTTAAGTAGGATTTAAGGGTTTTTAGTATTAGAGTTTTCTTTTTCTTTTTCTATTTCTTTTCTCATTTCTATTTCTTTTCTTTTCTTTTCTTAATACTATTACTAAAATTATTATTATTATTACTAATAATAATATCATTATTATTATTATTATTATTATTATTATTATTATTATTATTATTATTACTAATAACACTTATTATTATTATTAGTATATTATTATAACTATTATTTATTACTATTATGACTATATATTATTTACATATATATTTGGGGTATAAAAATGCATTTGTACCCAGATTAAATACAAAAAAATCTATTACTCTTCTACTAAGATTTCTAAAATCAAAATAATAGTTTTTGTACAACAATTCTAAATAATTAATTATCTAGGTACTTGAATCAATAATCTATATTTCTAATTAACTAAAAAATAATATAAATAAATTCCATAATCAATTAATTAAATAAATATAATATAATATAAAAATATGGGGTTTTACAAAACTACTACTGTGGTATGACATGAAGATCCTCCTATGTGGAGTAGCATGATACGACACCCCTGTATCCATGACCCAATCGCTATCATGAAACATGCCACAAGGTTCCTCTGTGTCAGTTTCTACGATGATGATATATCCCATAGCTGTGAGATCCTCCTGATCGCCCTTGCCTTTGGCCTTCTCAGCATTGAGCTTCATGCAATTCCTCTTGATAAGACCCATTTTGTCACAGTGATCGCAACCCTCCTTGTGGTCCACAGTCGCAAGATCCCAAGAACTCTCCTTGTCCTCGCTTGTGACTTGGGTCTTGCTTTCCCGTAAGAAGAAACTAGAGCGAACTCTTGCGATGATTCAACTTGCTTATGTTGGACCTCCTCATTTAAAAAACTACTTTTGACTGCCTATATCGTGACAACTCCATTAGGCGCAGAGTTGCTCGTCGATACCACCAACGTCTCCCAGCTTTTCGACAGATAACTCAAAAGTAGAAGGGCCTGTAGCTCATCATCAATCACCATCTTAATCGCAAACAGCTGATTGATGATACTCTGAACCTCGTTCAAATATTGTGCCACCGGGGCACCCTTCGTGTAATTCGAATTGACAAGTTGGTGAATAAGAAATACCTTATTGCCAGCCATCTTCCTTTCGTACAACGAATGCAGCCATTGGCGGATGAATTCTTTTGTTGAACTCTCTATAGATACGTGATTAACATCGAATCATCCAGCCATTGGCGGATGAATCCAACGACCTTCCGATCCAGTCATTTTTAATCTTCAGTAGCTTTGTCCGATGACTTAGCGATGTCGCCCTCCAACAGACTATGCAAGTCCTTGCACCAGAGTAGATCCTCCTTCCTTGGCTTCCAAATTGCCTAGTTCTCCCCTGTGAGGGTGATTACACGTGTGTTCATCTACTCCATATATATGCTTGTGTCTTTCCTCTCACGAACCTAACTCTGATACCACTTGTTGGAAACTCGGTGTGACCCGAATAGGAGTTGGCCCATAAGGTGCGCTATTGGATTAGGCCCATATGCCTTAAAAAAGAATTTTTATGTAAGGCCTGAACCAATCCTAATTATCTACGCCTCATGATCCCATCTCCTACACGATGTGGGACTAAATTATCAACTCCAAATGTCACCCCCTTTGAGAGCTCATCAAAAAATGAGATACATTCCAACAATCTCCACCTTAGCTCATTTCTTCTAGCCGAACAACCTTAGCACACCCCGGTTACCTTGTCTAATTCCTTCTAGTCGAGCTAGCAGGAGATTCAATATATTGTCATCTCTATTCATTCGACAATAGAATCTAATCTGGCATGTTCATCTACACACCATTGCGTGCCAACCATAACGTCTTGCTCCACCTTGGGCCCGCCAGACCCACCATTAAATTCAATTCGTGTAGTTGCCTCGAACCTTAGGTCTGATCCGCCTTCAGACCACCTTATAGGGGATGCTTCTACTCCACCTTGAGAAGAGCCCGTATAATTTGATTATATGTATGAGCATTCAGTACCATCTGTCTCGAACAAATTAGAGACGTGCAAACCAACCCCGTAACCTTGGGCTCTGATACCACTTGTTGGAAAATCCTACCTGAGATAACCAACCAATCTAACGAATACCAAGCACTGATCAAAGACAATGTATATGGCGATGACTACTTCACCTGCATAAATTTTAATCTATATAACTCAGATAAAATTACAATATTGACAAAAATCAAACCCTAATAGGTTCAACCCCATCACCATACTCAAGAATAAATAAAAGAGATTATAATTGAAATCACTCACCAAACCCTATAGCAATTCTCCTGAACGAAGGTGATGACTCCTCGATCAGATCTCTTCCTTCTATCTTGGATTGCGAGTCCTAAGAGCAAAGCACAGACTTTCTCTAAGATTTTCTGTGGACGAGCACCCCGAATCTCCATCTTTGTGCTATATTCTTTGTGCCTCCACCCTCGACCCATATATATATATATATATATATATATATATATATATATATATATATATATATATATATATATATATATATATATATATATATATATATATATATATAATAAGAAAATCATATTCTAGGTCATAATAGGATTTTCTAAATAGGAAACCCTAAAATAGGAATCCTATTATACCTAAAACAACTACTCCTATTCCCAATTGGACTCCAACAATAGGTCATAATATGATTTCCTAAATATCAAACCCTAAAAATTCTATTATACCTAAAACAGCTACTAATATTCCAGACTAGACTCCAACAATCTCCTCCACTAGTCTGATGAGAGGCTGTTGACCCCGTGGCTCCTCAACTGGACTCCATGTACTACTTCATTATGATATACAATGACTATTATCCCAAAAATAACAAAAAAATGGTCATGAGTGTACCACAGTATGCTGGCATCCAGTGCCACCAGTGCAACGCCTGATTAGAAATACTGCATATAAATATATATTTTTTCTCTGTATGGAATAGTTTTTTCTTCAAAAAATTATATATTTAGCATCAAAGTTTATTGCTATTGCTCTCAGAGCATAAAGTTTGCACAAATTGCATTTTGAGACAAAAAACGCTCATCGGAAATGCGTATTAAATGATTCATCGCTTTTCTTTTTCTTTTTCTTTTTCTTTTTGCAATCAAGAAATATGCCCTTTAAAAGGGTGTATTTTGCGCAAAAATGCCCTTTAGAAGGGCATATTTTGTGCATATTAATTTTTTTGGAGCACATAAATTCGTCACTAAAAGCAAAATTTTGTCAATAAAAGCCTAATTCGTCATGTAAAGCCAAATTTCGTGACTAAAATTTCACATATAAAATATTTTGTTAGATTGTCTCTGTGATAAAAAAATAACCATTAAAAATACGCTCTTCAGAAGGGCGTATCTTCACATTATTAATTACCAACCACTAAGCAAGATTAAATCTTAATAAGTTTGTATGCAAAAAATGCCTTTTAGAAGGGCGCTTTTGTGTTTTATCCTTTCAGAAGGGCATTTTAGGGCTTAAATTATAATTTAGCTAAACTAAATGCTTTCATCGCAATTCCAAAGAAATTTGATGCTATATACGCAATTTTCTATTTTTCTTTGTAAATCTCTTGTGTGTGCCTTACATTTCATTCATTTTCATTCATATTCAAACAATCCATACAATTCATTCATATTCACATACCTATACAATCCATTCCCCATACATGCAACTCTATAGTCAATTTCCCATACATTTCAATTCTTCAAAGAAGAAACATTATTGCAACTAAGAATAGGACAACCAATGTAAGGATAAAAAAATCATGATTGTGCAAGGCATGGAACTCTTCGTTTCTTTCAAATGAATTTGTGCTTCCAAGTAAAAGATTTTCTTCTTTAACTCCATGTTCTCTATCTGGAATCAAAGGATAAAGTTTCAAGCTTGAACCGAAAATTTCTCATCTTTCCACTCAAAAAATTGCATCTTTCGGTTGATTTATATTTACCACATACCCAAAATCAACGTCCATCATTTTGTCTCTTCACACATGTTATGAGGTGCATCTCAATTTGGAAATAACAACTCCTCCCTTCCTCTTCGATCTTCTTTGAAGAGTAAGCATTATTGGATTGTCTCGAAATAACTAATATAACAACTAAAATCTGAAAATAGGAATTTAAAATAGATGTAAGAATATATAGGAAGTAAATAGATTAGAAAGAAACTGGAAATGAATTAGTACATAGGAAATAGATTAAAAAATTAAAATAAAAAAGGGTTAGGTCACCGCCTAGAAAGAAATTGGGAAAATCAATTAGATGAAAGGTTAAAAGGGTTATCTATAAGTAATCGGGTATAATTTGGTCAAAAAGTATTACTTTTATTTCTTTGGGACGAAAAAAGAAATTCCTGATTGATAGAGGGTATCGACTTGAACTTAAATAGTTGATGATATTTAATTGAGAAAAACCATAATTATTTTTCTAAAAGAATCAAAAGTTAAAAATTTAAAAATTAATAATAATAATAATAGTAATTATTATTATTAGGACTAAATTGTGTTTAGATCCTTAATTTATACCAGCTTAGAGTTTAAACCCTAGCATGTCTAATTGAAATATTTGGACCCTGAATTTTTTTCCAATTATACCCCCAATCCTATGCGTGACAATAAAATTTTTCTATATAGGCTTCGAAGTAGGGGTGAGCAAACGGTCAGTTCGGTCCAACCGAACCGTAATTTTTAGCGACTGACCATGGACCGAAATGATCAAATTTAGGACTGAACCGTCAAATGTCAAACCTGAATTCAACTGAACCAAAATAATTGGTTAGTCGGTTGATGGGCCTGGGCTTAATGGGTCGGGCTGTAATAAATTTACAACCAAAAATTTTGATTAACATGCCAGCCTGTATCATTTTAAACCCCAAAATATAATAATTCTATCTCCTTCAGTTCCAGCTCCAGACAACAAAAAATATACAAACCAAAATTTATAATTTCAGTCACTGGAATCTAGTGTACTCATATATCCAAAATTTATTCAATAATAAATATATTCATCACTCATAAACTAATAAAAATAATAATCTGCCTCGTTCAACAAATATACAAACCAAATATATCCAAATTCCAGTGCCACTCTCCACACCATTATATACAAACAATTAAACAAATATACAAGCATGTAATTTACTACTTCCATTCTTCATAGTAAATTTTACTATATAGTTCCATTCTTCCACACCGTTATATATAAACAAATATACATGATGTAAACACTACTTCCAGTCTTCTAGTGCCACGGTACAAAAATAACTTATATTCATCTACACTCATTACTCATAAACAAATCTATAAATAAACAGTTACAAGCCAACTCTCCCCCAAACAAGTATACAACAAATATGTTGATCTTTCAAGTTATAATTGCCCTGCACCAAAGAGATAACAAGAAAAAAAGGAGTAACATCTGGCTCAGATGGTTGATTTATGCATCATATTATGATGCCATGTAGTTTCAATTACATTATCTTAAACCATCATTATCATTGCCACTTTCTCATTTAATATGTTCGCAAACTTTTCAAGATGAAACAATAAATAAACGGACAACAAACTACTTCGCCGATGGATGCAACGACTATCTCGCCAATGGCTGCAACGAGTGTCTTATCATTGGACTACACAGAAACAATCCATTGGACTGCACAACAGAACAAGTCATATACTCAGAATGTAAATCTACTGGACTGCACAACAATTTAAGAATAAAGTCAGAAGCAGATGAACAATCAACAATGCATCCCAGTATAAGAATAAAGTCAAAAGCAGAGGAACAATCAGCAATCCAACATGCATCCTAGCATAAGAATAAAGTCAGAAGCAGGCTAGCAGCAGTAAAAATATATCAGCATCAAGTCAGAACTCAGAAGTTAGAAACAACATGTATCAGCATCAGCCATTATGTGTTCTAGAAACAAGCAGGTATCTAGCAGAGAATCAAGTCGGAACAGAAGTCAGAAACAACATGTATCAGCATCAGCCATCAATGTGTTCCAGACTCATAAACAAGCAGAATGTAGCATCAAAAAATATTACAATCATGTGTTTCCAAAAATTACACCGATTTTAAAGAGAAAAAGTAATCAAACCTCGCTTGTTGATGCTGATTCAACAGTTAACTTACCCAAATCTAAATGATAAGAATAAATCAATGAACAAGTTAAAACACAACTAAAATAATTTAAAAGAATGTAAAACAATTTAAAATCTCCAAATTACCCATTTCAACTTTGTAGATGTCCTAAAAATCCTCTTCAAAAATAGATACAATGGGTCGATTAGAAGGCCCCTTAAACCAATCTTGACTACAAATGAGTGCTTGAGAAATTTTTGGAATCAAAGATTTTCTACAAGCATCAAGCATACGACCATCCATACTAAAAGTGGACTCAAAAGCTATGGTAGATATGGGAATGGCCAAAACATCCTTAGCTATCTTCAAAAGGATAGAAGAACAAGGATAATTAAGCTTCCATCATCCCAAAAGATTAAAATCATCATTTCCATCCTCATCATCATCACGGTACTCTCATCTAGGTAACGATCAAACTCAGATTTAGTATCACCACCACACAATTCTATCTTATGCTTCTTGAACTGGGCTTTAATAAACTTTGTCAATTATAAAATGTGGAGTGGTTGATTTTTACAAGAAGTTTGAACTCTATCACTAGTAGTAGTAGTAGTAATAGTAGTAGTAGTAGTAGTAGTAGTAGTAGTAGTAGTAGTAGTAGTAGTAGTAGTAGTAGTGCCACCACTTTGAGAAGTACTTTTATTTTTTGTACTCATTGAACATATAGTACGCAACACTTTTCACTTTCTTTTTTATGGAATCACTCTTCTTCGTACCATAGGGTTGATTAAGAGCATAATCCACATACTACAATTTATGCTGTGGATCAAGAATTGGTACAATAAATATAAGCATATTCATCTTCTCAATGTCCCCCAATACTTATCATATTTTCCCCTCATTTTGTCTGCCATAATAGCAAAGTCAAAGTCACCACTCTCATTTCAAGTGTGCAAGAGAATGTTAATAGATGTAATTTTATCAAAAACATTATTGCACATGACATACAAGGAACCAGAGATACGCAATGTTAGTTCATAGTATTCTAGAAAAGTGCATAATTTTCTTACGTTATACCAATCATTTTCACTAGAAAATCCACTATTCTTCCCTAGCTCTACTTTGAACCATGGATCAATAGATGTGAATCCCAAAGGCACTTTCATACATTTGTGCCGTATATGTGAGACCCGTCTTACTATTTTAGTATTATTGTATTTTATATGGTATATGTGTGTTATAGCTGTATATTGCTTCCCGTGTAATTTATAAAAATTTTTATCTGCTTTCATTTAATTTCTAGAATTGTGAATAGTGCTAGTTACCCTTTGATATATATAGCCTTCCCTTTCTTTCTCCTCCTCATTCTTCTTTATTTCCTTCTCTTTCTTCATTTTCTTCTCCCTCTCCTCTCCTTGGCCGAACCCTAGCCCTAGCCGAGAGCAGCCTGGGCCGGCCTTCTATTTCCCTTTGGTGGTAGTAGTAGTTTAATAGTAGGTTTAGACAAGTACATCTTGCCAATGAGGAAGAATTTGCACTTTTAGCCACTCTTGAATTTTATTAGTCTATATTATGCTTTATGAAATGCTCTTCATGTTTAGTTCTTGTTATTTTTTGTTTTGATGCCTTGGTAGGAGTAGATCTGAATTCTAAGTTTTTGGGTATTCATGAGTTGACTTGGTTTTGATTTATTAAAACTTGATATTTTCCAAAAATTAGTAGTTCTATGTTGACGAGCAATTGATTTCATGCAATTTTGAACTTTACATTGCTGGATTCGAACTTAAAATAAGGATTTCATGGAGAAAACAAATTTTCAGACTTGGAGCTTTTCCATGGCTGAAACTTGTTGTTCTGGGACAAAGAAGTTCCATGCGCCCCGCTTGGTATGAGGCCTGGACTTCTCGCTCCAAGTCAACATGCAGCGATCTTGTTGGACGCATGACTGAATCTGCACATGCGTTCCTTGGCCAAATACATAGAACTTGAATGAATGAAAGTTCTCTAAGTTTAAAAGATTTTATGCAGCCTAATGTGTATGTGGCCAAGAGGAGCATGCAGCTGAGTCGTCCATGCGGTCCGGAGCTATGCGTTCTTCTTTCCTTTGAACGTATGACTCATCACCTCCTTAGCACGACTTTTTATGATTTTGTCTTTTCCTTCTGACTTCTTTTCTCGACCAGTCACATCGGTTACTTCTCTGACATGACCGGTCACATCAGTCACTTTTTTGGCTTTATATTTTTTACCTGTCACTCACCTTATCCCGAGGAGTAGACTTTGCATCTCCCATGTGGTTAGAGTGTTGGATGTGGCTAGCTCTATCATGCGGCCAGCTTGTTGCATGCGACCAACTTATCCCACGCGCCTATGATACTTGTAGTAGCTTAACCTCTTATGATTTATTCTAGTATGATTTAACTGTTACCCTTGTTTAGCCTATTCTTTTTAATTGTTATGAATGTAAGATTTCTCTAAATTGCTTATAAGCCGATTTGTGATAACCTGCCACAACATGGAATTCCTTGAACATGGATTGTATTGACACTGTTAATCTGAACTCCCGACACCTGACCTGTACCGATACTCCTGATAGTGGCTCGACGAAGCGCACTCCTGACATGCTAGAATTAAACATGTATTGTATTGACACTATTAATCTGAACTTCTGATACCAGACTTGTACTGATATTCTTGATAATAGCTCGTCGTATCGAGTTAACTTGACATGTACCGATACTCCTGATAGTGGCTCGATAAAACACACTCCTCACATGCTATAATTTTCTGAACTTAAATGCTTGAACTAATAAGATAAATTCTCGTGATTGATTTGCTTGCTCCTATCCTGAATGTTCTTGTCAAGCTACTGTCTTGTCCTATCCTACATTATTTCTAAGGCAAATTTTTGAGCACCACAGTCAAGAATTATTAATAACTTGCCCAGGATAACAACTAGAATAATATATTAGAAGCATTTAGAGAGATTTTCTGGATATATGCAATCCCGATATCCCAGCGACACCTGATAGATTTGGAGCTCTCCGTCGTGAGGGGCACACTTCCAGCACACCGTCGAGTGTTGCATATTCCTGTAAATTATTATACCTGATATAATCTATTCTATGTATCCTTACGCCTGGATAACCCGGATAGTCTGCAGGGCCTGTGGCTGTATGGAATCTCAAACTGTATGTGTTAGTAACTAGGACTGTGATAACCCTAGTTAGCTAATAATAGCAAGCCATAGAGCATGATTTGTCATGATTGCTTGATTTTTAGTCTAATCTAGTCCAATCCTAATTTGTTTAACAACTGATCCGAAAACTGTAACCTGAGTACTGATTTTAGCTATACTTGTTTAAATACTCCAGAATTGTTATTTTACCTGCTGTACTTATTTAATTATTCTTTGTTCTATTTTTTACTGATTTGTATGCATGCTGGTTTTTGTTCCTATGTTTTCTCTCTTGTGGTACTTGCTGTTTTGGGTCTGACACCACTAGTTTTGTATGGCCAGATTTTGAAGCAGGACCGCAGGATCTCCCGTATTTCTTGCCTCAAGATGGTGAACACCAGGAGCACCCGAGGACATGAGTGGATTTATTCCTCATCACCAACTTGATCTCGTACTTATACTTTTGAGGCATTGGGAGTTTCTATTAATGCCCTTTGGAGCAACCAATGTGCCAACAGTGTTTATGGATCTCAGAAATCGTATTTTTATGCCATACTTGGACAAGTTCGTGATAGTTTTAATTGACGACATCTTGGTATACAGTCAAAGTAAAGTAGAGCACGAGCAAAATCTTCGCTCAGTTCTTCAAACTCTTAGAGAGTACAAGTTATATGCCAAGTTCAGCAAGTACGAGTTCTGACTTGATCGTATTTCATACTTAGGACATATTATTGCTAAATGAGGAGTTGAAGTAGATCCCAAAAAGATAGAAGTCGTTGAGACGTGGCCAGTTCCCGGAACAGTTGTAAAAATTTACAGTTTCTTGGGATTAGCAGGATATTATCGGCACTTCGTGTCCTACTTTGCTAGAATTTTTTTATCCTTGACGCAGCTAATACGGAAAGATGTGCGCTTTGATTGGACAGATGAATATCAAACTTCTTTCGAGAAGCTCAAGCAAAAGTTGATCATAGCACCTATTTTGACTCTTTCAGATGGAACAAGTGGATTTACCGTATATTATGATGCGTTAAACAGAGGATTGGGATGTGTTCTTATGCAGCATGGCAAGTTTATAGCTTATGCGTCTCGATAGCTTCGAGACCATGAGAATAATTATCCGACGCATGACTTGGAGTTAGCAACAGTTGTCTTTGTACTTAAAATTTGAAGACATTACCTCTATGGAGATCGAGTAGAGATTTATACATATCACAAGAGTTTAAAGTATGTCTTTACTCAGAAGGATCTCAACATAAGGTAGAGAATATAGCTAAAGTTGATGACTAACTATGACCTTGACCTTCAGTATCATCCTGGAAAGGCCAATATCGTAGCGGATGCTTTGAGCCAAAGAATAGGAGTTTATTTTCTTATGGTGCAGTAAGAAATTTTAGAAGATCTTCAAGAGATGGACATAGAAGTAGTATTGTCTGACAACACAGCATTGATGGCTGGTCTATAAGTTCAGTCTAGTAGTATAGTGGAAAGAATCAAGGTAGCACAACCAACAAATGTCAAGCTTCAACGTATTGAATCAGAGTATGAGGCAGGACGTAGACCAGAACTAAGCATTCACCGTGATAAAACTCTCTGTTATGAGAATCGGCTTTGTGTACCAAGTGGAGACCTTCATCGCAAGATTATGGCAAAATCCCATAGTTCGCAGTATTCGGTGCATCCCGGAGGAACAAACATGTACAAAGACATTCGTCAGCATTTCTGGTATAACATAATGAAGAGAGAAATAACTCGGTTTGTCTCTCGATGTTTGGTCTGTCAATAAGTTAAAGCTGAGCATCAGAGACCCGCAGGACTTCTTCAACCTTTACCAATTTTGGAGTAGAAGTGGGAGCATATCACCATGGATTTCGTATCAGGATTTTCCAGATCTCCAGCCGACAGAGATGTTATTTGGGTAATAGTATATCATCTCACGAAAGTTGCACACTTTCTTCCTTTTAGAATTGGCCAGTCTACAAAATAGTTAGCTGAGATGTACATGAGACAGATTGTCAAACTACATGGTGTGCCAGTTAGCATAGTCTCGGATAGAGATTCCAGTTTTACTTCTCATTTTTGGCAAAGTTTTCAGGAGAGCTTAGGTACCTGTCTAAATTTTGGTATAGCCTACCACCCGCAGACAGATGGTCAGTTCGAGCGTACCATCCAAACTCTAGAAGATATGCTTCGTTCATATACTATTGACTTTGGTGGTTCGTGGGAGGATCATTTGTACTTTGTCGAATTCTCCGACAATAACAGTTTCCAAGCAAGTATCTAGATGGCACCGTTCGAGGCACTATATGGCTAAAAGTGCAGATCCCCTATAGCTTGGGATGATATTGGTGAGAGGTAATTGCTTGGTTCTGAAATGATAGCTCAGACAGTTGAAGTAGTCAAGCAAGTCCGAAAGGATATCAAGGTAGCCCAAAATTGTCAGCGTCATTGGGCCGATTCGCATCGTTGATCTCTTGAGTTTTCTGTCAGTGACCATGTATTCCTTCAGATTTTATCTACCCGAGGAGTCATCAGATTTGGTGTGTGGGAAAAGATTAGTCCTCGGTACATAGGTCCGTTCGATATTCTCGAGCGGGTATGAGATATTTTCTATCGTCTTGCTATTCCGTCGTCGCTTAGTGAGATACATAATATTTTTTATGTATCACAGTTATGATGGTATATATCGAATATGAGTCATGTCCTGGAGCATTCAGAATTGGTTGTTGGTACTGACCTTTCCTATGAGGAAAGACATGTATCTATTTTGGACAAGAGAGAGAAGATTCTGAAGAACCGTGCCATTCGTTTAGTCTGAGTTGCTTGGGGGCATCACTCACTGGATGAGTCAACTTGGGAGCGCGAGGATAATATCCGAGTTAGATACCCGTATTTGTTTGACTCATGAGTTATATTTGTTCGTATATCTCTTACCCAGATCTTGTCTTATGCATGCTTGTCTTGTTCTAGGTAGTTCGTAACATGTGATTGATAATCGTATGGTCTTGCTTATTTTATTACATGCCTGATATCTAGAGATACCTTGATAGACCCGGTGCCTTGTTGAAATTCCGAGGACATGAATTTTCTAAGGAGGTGAGAGTTGCTAGACCCGTCTTACTATTTTAGTATTATTGTATTTTATCTGGTATATGTGTGTTACAACTGTATATTAATTTTTGTATAATTTATGGATTTTTCTAGCTCCTTTCATATAATTTCTAGAATTGTGAATAGTGCTAGTCACCATTTGACATATATAGCCTCCCCTTTCTCTCTCCTCCCCATTCTTCTTCATTTCCTTCTCTTTCTTCATTTTTTTCTCCATCTCCTCTCCTTAGTCGAACCCTAGCCCCAGCCGAGCGTAGCCTGAGGCCGGCCTCCCCTTTCCCATTGGTGGTAGTAGTAGTAGTTTAGTAGTGGGTTTAGGCAAGTACATCTTGTCAATGAGGAAGAACTTGCACTTTTAGACACTTTTGTATTTTATTAGTCTATATTATGCTTTATGAAATGCTCTTCATGTTTACTTATTGTTATTTTTGATTTTGATGCCTTGGTAGGAGTAGATCTGAATTCTAAGTTTTTGGGTGTTCATGAGTTGACTTGGTTTTGATCTCTTAAAACTTAAAATTTTACAAAACTAGTAGTTTTATGTTGATTAGCACTTGATTTCATGTGATTTTGAACTTTACTTTGCTGGATTCGGACTTGAAATAGGGATTTCATGGAGGAAATAAGCTTTTAGACTTGGAGCTTTTTCATGGCTGAAATTTGTTATTCCGGGACGAAGAATTTCCATGCGCCCTTGGTATGATGCCTGGACTTCTCGCTCCAAGTCAGCATATGGCATTCTTGTTCGACATATGACTGAATCTGTATATGCGTCCCTTGGCAAAATTCCAGAGACTCGTCTCACAATATTCTTATTTTATGCGGATACATATTTTGTGTTATTTATGGTATTTTATTGGTTTTCGAGGAAGCTCATAAATTCTCAAAATTAAAACGTTACTACCTGACCGGTATACCAATGGTATACTACAGTCTACCGATGGTATACTTCCCGACAGATATTTATTTTACTTTTGGAGATATTTTCGAGAATCTCTCTATATATAGTACTCGAGTTCATTTTATTTCTTTTTTTCTCTCTCTCTCTCTTCTTTTCTTTTCTCTCTCTCGAGCTTGGATCTTAGTATTGAGACCTAGAGTGTGGTTTTTGAACTCCCTTCGTAGTGGTGGACTAAAATGTTTAGACTGGGAGCTCATTTTAGGCAAGTACACATTGCCGATTTCGTGAACTTCTTTTACTTTCTGTCATTTTCTTTCCTAAAGCCTTGCTTATTTCATTTTAGCTTAGACTTTCTTTACTATAGTTGTTTATATCGTGATTTCTAGCCTAGTGGCCATTTCGGTTTTAATTTCTAGTAGAATCTTGTTCCGTCCCTTTTTGGTAACTCGGTAACGGATACGGTACCGGAGTTGTGACAGTGAGAATTAGTCCATATTGTGATATGAGACTTACCCTAGACTTGAGATTTTGTTAGACTTGGTTATGGTAATTTTTGGGATTTAATTTGGGTCCCAAAAATCAGACTTGACTTTAACCATGTTTGTCCTTGGTAACCGGCATACCGACGGTATACTACAATATTCCGACGGTATACCGATTTTGATCGACTTTAATTTCTAGATATTTTCTGTGAACCCTGTCGGCATGTCGACGATGTACTACAGTGTACCGACGGTATACCGATCATTGCCGACATTATTAACCGACTTCAGAATATTTGTCTTGGTCGGCATGCTATTCCAAGTAGGCAAGAAAGGTTCTGAAAAATAAAGTTTCACAAATCAGTATACCGACGGTATACTATAGTATACCGACGGTATACTGATTTGTGAAACTTTATTTTCCAGAACCTTTCTTGCCTACTTGGAATAGCATACCGACGGTATACTATAGTGTACTAACGGTATACCAATTTTTTGGAATCCAAATTTGCTGTATTTTTCCTATCTCTGGATCGGTATACCGACAGTGTACTGGACTGTACCGACGGTATACCGATCGTGCTCTTTTTTAGAGATTCTTTATTTTTTACGATTTTATTTTGATTCTTCTGGATTTTGCTTGGACATGCGATGACTTGAACTAATTAGAAATGAACTTACATGGCTTCAGATGACTTGACTTGACTTGACTTGGCTTTACTCGGTTTCACCCGGCTTTATCCGGCTACACGTGATGACATGATTGACTGGACTTGACTTGGCATAATTTTACATGTCTTCATCGGACATGACTTGACTTGGTTTTACATGGCTTCATCTGGATGGGCATGGATTCATATGGCTTTATCTAGCTTCACATGGCTTTACCTGGCTTCACTTGGTTTCATGTGGCTTGGTTGTTTTCGTGGCTTATATGAGTCCGTTTGTGCAATGTATATTAAAACATGTTTATATTATTATTAAAGCTTATTTTGTTGCATCATGTCTAGGATGGATTCTGCAGAATGCTACACCCGGATTCATACAAGAAAAAGCTAGAGGTTATTAACTAGAGATTCACTTAGTACATGGCTAGAAAATTTTCTAGATTGCACGATGTCCCGATTATTCATATAGTTATCTTGTAGAGTATCTTATGGAGTATCCAGTGGTTTATCTTATGGAGTATCTTAAGGAGTATCTGGTGCTAGTTTTTGCATATGGATATCCAGGACATACTGCAGGGGCATACGATCAGAAGGAACTCTAGTATCGCATTGTATTATAAATATTAGTAATTAGGATTGTGATAACCCTAGTTAGTTAAAGTATCAAGCCGTACTTATATGGTTCACCATAATTTATGAATGATGGTTAGTTTAGGCTTTACATGATCATACTTTTATTTTCTGCACTTGTTACTCTATTGATTATCAGTTCAAGATATGTCTCATTGAAGGTTTACAATATTTTCTTTATTATCCTGAGATCATTTACATTCAGTCTTTATTTTCAGTATTTGTATTGCTTGTGTTGTTGGTTTAAGTTCCTAGATTGGCTTCCTTTGTGGTACTTGTTATTTGGGGTCTGACCCCACTGGTTTTGTATGGCCAGATCCAATAGCAGCATCGGAGGATCTTTCGTACTTTCCTGAGGATTATGACCACTAGGTGCACTAGACCACTTGAGTGGGTTTTTTTATTTCCCCACTCTGATGTACATTCTACTTTTTTAGTATTTAGCCACCGAGAACGTGTTTAGTTCGTGTTTTGATTTGATTAGTTAGCCTACGGGCAATAGCATGATTGGCATATCCTAGGGTTGATCATGTATGACTCAGATTCTGGCCACTTTATTTATTTTGTGTTTACTAGCATCATGATCATCTGTATATTATAGTTTGGGACGATTTACTATTATATTTTAGCTGATTTTACATATTGTTATTATTTCTGTTGTTCTTGTGATTGAGACACTAGGGTTTGTTGGACTAGACTTGACTGTTGGTTTATAGTAGTGACCCCTCATGTCTTACAGCTTTACTATATATATGGAGAAACGGTGTGCTCTAAGTATACATAGCTGGCTTTGTCAGTCCTATTTTACAGTATTCTGGTTCTGGGGCGTGACATGGTTTTAGTGGTGGCCCATGTAGGTCTATCTGAGCGGATTATATCTGTCTGAGCAGATTTGATCTGGTTTTTATATATATGGGGGTTGTTGCTATTTTTAGATGTCACAATCCTAAACTATTCTCCTTGATCCTATCATTTTCCCCATCTCTGATTCTTGATCTAATATCTGCTTATTCTTTGATCTATTTTTTTCTTCGATTAACTCTTGTGTCCTTAACTTTCAAGGGCACTGTTCCTGTTACTATCGGCCAGATGGATCGAGTGCAGCTCAAGGAGGGACAACATTCAGGAGCCCAGCGTATTCCTGGAGATCGACCTAAACATTTAGAGGCAGAGTCTAGAGTAGATCCCGAGGCAGATCGACCGGCACTATCAGACCAGCATGCAACACCGGTACAGACAGTGCACCCAGTTCAACCCGAGCAGCCAACGGGTATTGTCCGAGCCCTGATGGATGTCCTTCGAGGTTTCATGATGACCCAGCAATACCAGAGTGACGTACTCACTCAGTCGGTCCAGACAACTTTGGAGCAAGGTGGTTCTCATATTCATAATTCTACGATCAGCTTCAAGCATCTCAGTCCTCCGTAATTCAATAGTACAGAAGATACAATTTTGTCTGATGCTTGGCTGCAGGATACTGAGGCCATCTTGGAGGCAGCAGGGACTCCGGCTAGAGAGCGTATAGCAGTAGTGAGGCTACAATTGTTGGACATGGTTCGTGATAGGTGGGAAGCGCAGGAGGGTTCTCTCACAACACTGATTCCATGGAAAGTTTTTAGTGAGAGGTTCCAAACGAGATATTTTGATACGGTGGTGCTTTACGATCTTCAAAAGAGGTTTAACAACCTCAGTCAGGAGGGCAGGACCATCGATTATTACGCGACGGAGTTTGCGAGACTTAGTCGGTTTGCTCCCACTTTGGTAGCGACCGAGTTGGAGAGGGCAAGGAGGTTCCAGCAGGGACTCTATTTAGAGATTATCTTGATGGTGGAGCAGCATGAGTTTCAGACCTTTAATGAAGTGATGCGGGCAGCCAGGAGATACGAGTACACATCAGAGAGGATTACAGATCGAGTTGGGAGCCAAAAGAGACCTAAGTTTCAAGAGGATCAGCATCCCAGTCATCAGCACCAGCTCCAACTGTTCGAGCTATGATAATTGGATCCTCGAGGAGGACAACATCATCTCAGCAGTCTTTCTAGATGCTCCCACAGCAGAGGCAG